>WBMZ01003299.1:72490-138257 GCA_013400975.1 Atrichornis clamosus
TTTTTTTTTTTTTTTTTTTTTTTGTTGTTGTTGTTGTTGTTTTTTTTTAGTAAGGGGAACAAAAATAAACTCAATATTCCTGTTCCAGGAACATTGTGTATTCTACAGTGCCACAATATTGTTTTCTGATTAGTTCTCTATTCCTTATCTAATAAATTGTAATACTCAATTTGCTTGTTTGACTGCTTCTGAACATTAAGATGATTACTCTATTTTCATAGAATAATGTATTATAACTCTGAAATATCTTTCCTCTGTAGTATAAGCTAGTTCAGTCCTTCACTGTGCATACAAAGTTAGAATTGATTTTCCCCTTATTTTTCCCCATGAGTATCACTAACAATAATAATTTTCAGCCTGTGAATCTAATCACCATAAAATATCATTAAGGCTAATTGAACATTTATATAGATAATCACAAAGCTTACCCTGTTATATTAGAAAGGGAAATAGACAAACCCTCATACTTTTGAATAGAGTTCTATAGAACTTTCCCCCATTCCAGTTATTTAGGAGTAAATTCCAATAATTTCTAAGTCTTCTGTAACAAAGCTAGGAAATGCTAAAATTTCTCTCTCTCTGAAACAGTTCAGCATGTTGTCACTCATCTACTCATTGTCAAGCATTCATTTGAATGAGTGGATGGAAAACCAGTCAGAATTATAAGTCAGACTCTAAGGAAACTTTCCAGTAAAAAGCTACATAATATCTGGAGGGATAAATGTTTACATTTTGACTGATTTCTTGTATTTTTCTGGTTAATTTTATTGGCAGATTCTAAGTGTTTGCTGTAACTTGATTGTTCAGGCTATGAAGCATTTACATTTTTCTGTAGCATGCCTGGTGTGATGCATATCACAGATAGGGCACTGAATAAGAAAGTCTTACATACACCTTGGTGCAAAAATTCCTGTGTTACAATTACACACTCTGGCAAAGTCCATTGACTTTAAAGAACATGAAAAGGGTATGGAAAAAGAATTTTGCAGCATGCTTAGAAAGTAAGACATACTTTGCCTTAATGTTTTCTCTTCTCTAACCTGTTTCACAGCAGAGCACCCTTGACTGAAAACACTTAATTGCTGTCATGAAATGCAGGAAAAGTTTCTATTATGTTATAATGTTAAATCTGATTATTAAGAACCTGTATGAGTAACTATCTCAAATTATTTGAACAAATTGAAATTTTAATTGCTATCAGTGATCTAGGCATACAGCATATGAAGTACTGGAACAAATACCCTCATTAATTTATCTAGATCTTTGAAAGAAGTGACTTTCATGAGGAAATGCAGAAGGAGATACATATTACATTCGATGTCACAAGCAGGATGTTCTAATCTTGGAGAATATGATTTGAGACAGAGATAAGAATGAAATATAGGCTATTTTATGGTAGGAAAGAATGTAGAAAGAGAATTGTGCTCCTTTTGTTACATTTGTAAGTTTAAATATTGGCTGACTTCAAAGGATTTGCTTTTAAATGCATGGTTTAAATTGAGGCTAGATTACACTAAACATAATAGGTGGGTCACGCATAACCATGCCTATAAAAAATTTTAGTGAGACAGAGCATAATAATCAGATATTCTTTTGAATATGGAAACTAATTGTCTTTTTCATTATTTTAGGGATTGATTTAAATACAAAAATGAAAGCCATGGAACAAATAATATATTTCCTTGATCTGCCACTCTCTTTCCTATAAACTTTTAATGACAAGGCTGTGACAGATGGCCTTTAGGCCTCTTTTGGCCATCCTACTTTATGATCTCTAATTAAGTCCAGATCACATCTTCTTCCTGAAAAACACTTTCTGGTGGCAGAAATTCTGGTTACAGAAAATAAGAGGTTGTACTGTAGATTTAGAGACTCTGAGCAGCTAAAATCTCCTCAAGCTGCCCATAATAACACGTAAACTTTAGCACTAGTTTTGATACTAATCATATTGGATCATATATATTCCTAAGTAAAATGAATTAAAATACAGCATGGATTCATGCAAAATTGACTATTCCAGTACAACTTGATATTTTTATCTAATAAGTTGGACAGTTTCCTAGGTTAATTAAGTGAAGGAAACCTCATTGATTTGTATATCGGAAATGTAATCAGTGAAACATCACACAGAGGGTGGCAGCTATTTTGAATTTAAATAATCCATTCCAGGTGTACCTGTGTAGGGGTGGAACTAAAACACCTCATTCTTTTCTGGATGCCATAGGGCATCCAAGACCTGCATGTGGAACTGGTTGAAATATGCTTCCTTGGAGTGACAGCTGAAGATGTGATGGATATGGTAAAGCCTCAAGTTATTGTTAGGCATCTGTGTTTACACAACCAAATCTCATTTTTATTGTCTACTTTAAAGTGTATAGACTACAACCTTAAGCTCCACTAGTTGTCTTAACTAGGCCTTCATTTCTCTTTTAGGGAATTGTGGATCTGGTTCATGTAAAACCATGAAAGGAAAGAGAAATCAATGGATTTACTTTACAAAAAAAGGCATATTGAACTTGAGAATTGTAGTAATGACCTTTAAATTTTCTAATGGAAACAGGTAACTAAATTTGGAGGATATCCTAAGAATTCTACGGGATGTTTTAGATTACCTTAAGAGGAACTGAAATATTAGGAAGAGAGTGGAGTAAAGTAGTGCAAAATAGCTGGTCACACAATTCAGGAATAGTAAGTGCAGCTTCTGGTATTGGCCCAGAAATCATCATCTGAAGACATCAAAAGACACAAAAGACCTATTGTCTGAAGACAGGGTGATTCTGAATGACTGACAGGGTATGGCAATGGAAAAGCAAATATCCTTGATTGCATGAGAAGACATATTTCCTGTAGAAACAATAAAGTATTCATGTCGTGCTAGACATTGAGCACATGCATTTAGAGTCAAAACATGATCCTACCTGTTTAAGAAAAACTAATTCAGACTTCAAGTTTACAAAAAAAATGTTTCTCAGATAACCCAGATCAGAAGAAAAAAAATCAATAATTATAGAAAAATATATATTCTTTATATGTACATTAAAAGAAAAAGATAACGAAATAACAAAAAATTAATAAAATATATATAATATTTGTGGAAAGAATTGTAGACTGGTAGATAGAAACTTGTTTCTAACCATCAGAGGAATAAAGCTATGGAAACTTCTGGTTGGATTAGTGTACACTTCAATCCCAACATCGATTTTTCTTTACACCCTTCAGTTTTGAAGTCTGGGTCCATTACACACTCAGTATCCTATGGTTTTAGATTCTGCATATGTTTTCCTATTCAAAAGAACAGAAATAAAAACATTTATACAAATATACTGCCTAGTACAGGAAATGTCTGGATTTTGTTTCTTGGAGTAATAAGAAAATAAAAGACTTTCTAAATTGATATTTGTTTATGACAATGAACATTCTCAGCCTTCCCATAATTTGTTCATGATGGGCAAGCTGAGAATATCAAAGGTGCATAATACTTTTCATCTTAAATAACTCTTTACAAATTTCATAAAGAAAGAAATACATTGTGCTCTCTGGTATCTTTTTATTTCCTTTGGTTTAGCCCAAATATAGCAAGTTAATAACTTAAATAATTTCACTTCATTTCAGTAGAGGAAAACATCACAAGTCATGACTCTAGCTATGAGGCCAATAATATGATCTCTTCAGTACTTTCACTCCCCTTGAGTCAACTGCCCACAACACCCTACTTAATGAGTGCCTCTAACTCAAGGTGGAAGGTATTTTAGTCCCATGGTTCAGTTGAAATTTCAGTGGGAAATTTCAGTGTAGTGGTGGCAAACTGTCTCCTCAGGTTCCGCATCAATGCTCTCCACGGATTGACAATGAGAAATCCTGTAGAAATTTCAGGATTCAGAAATCGTCACAGATGAAGGGAAGCTAGGATTGCTAACCTAGCATAAACACAGATAATAAACCGAAATGGTTAGATAAAACACCAGTGCTTTTGTCTATTTTCCTGCTCTTCTCTTGTGCAGAAAAAAAAGTGACTTGTCTGTTTTTTGAAATCCGCACTTACTCACTCGCATTTCCCTTTTCACTTAAATTCTCTACTGACTCCTTTTCTAGTCTTGTTTATGATATACTTTTGTGACAGGTAAGTAAGAAACTTACATGTAAATTCTTAAATACCCATGGGAAGATCATACACCCAACAGCTGAAATCACCCCATATGTATCACTCTATATATACTAAAAAGGAAAAAAAGTCAGATAATAACATTTACTAACACATTTTCACTTGAAGAACAGATGTCAGTTTTAGTTAGTGGCCTGATTCTTGCAATGTTCTCTCTTTTGTGTAGGAAATATGTATATCTCCAAATATCTCTCCCACTTAGTAAACTATTTAAACATCACAGACTTTTCTTATGACTTATATGAAGACTAAAATTATGTGGGAACTGGAAAAATTAAATCATTTAAAATCAGTTCTTTCAAAATAGGTAAATATAATTTGAAAAAGAAAAAATTAAAAAAGTTACCACCTCTTCAAGCATGACATTATCTTACAATGAGAAAAAAAGCAGTAGCAAACTTGGTCTTCATTTTATGCATGCGTTGTAAAACCTGTAGCAGGTAGGGAGAGCTACAGGAGATAACTGACCTTTATGTAGCTTTAATAGCTGCTGTACATAGAAATAGGAAGAAAAATTTCAGAATATGCATGGCTATTTCTGCGTAACAATCCACTATTTTTTTCTAAATAGGATAAGCAGTCTATACAAATTTTTGTCAATCAACAAAAGGAAAATAAGATTTTCTCCAGACTGTATTTCTCTATGTTGCTGATATCACACACAACACATTGTGATTGTAGGGCTTTGACACTGGAACTAACTTCTTGCTATATATGTTTGAAGTGCCAGTCATGAACTTTTGTTAGGAATCCTGTGAGACTTAGGCTGTAATAAAAATAAATATTTTAAAATATGTATTGAATAAATATATGTTTTTAAAAAGCTGAACCAAGTTTACAGGAAACAGGTTAAATATAATAGATTTGATTTAAAAGCAGTAGCTTATCTATGGTGTGAAATGAAACCACAAGAAATGTCATATAGGAATATCCAACCTCTCTGCTGACTGTATGTGAGACACAAGGCACAAGCTCTTAGCAAATGAGGTAAGCCTCTTCTTCATCAGCCCACCTCACTTCATTTCCATAGAGGCCATCAGAATGTTAAATGTTAGTTGCTACAGTACGTGACTTATTCCAATTAATCCTCTTTCATTCAGCTTCTCTCAAGGGACTTGCTTCCCTTTTTAGTGGCCATATCCAACCTCACTCTCTCAAAGCCATTTTGCCAGACTTATTCTTTGTGAAGTCTCTATGATGTAATGTGCTTAGGCTTATATCTCCCTCCACCATGATCCAATCAAACAGCTCTGAAATGGTGAAACACAACTACATTGTCACTTTCAAATCCTGTTCCTTCATTACTCTGGGAACTACTATTATGCTGTGCTTCTGGAAGGCACAAGATATAGAAAGACATATATTAATACTCTTTGGAATTCCTTCTGTCTAAGGAAGTCAAAGGGTAGTGGTCTATAAACTGCACTGCTTCCCAAATTCTCTCATTAATTAGGCAAGAATTACAGGGAGAGGACAGAAAAAAAGGTGCAGGAGGATCAACTTGGAAAGGACAGGAATACAAATGTGTTTGGGAGATGCACTGCCTTTATGAGCCAAATGCTGGAAATAGCTGCTCTTGCCTTGAAATAAAAACTGACGGACTTTCCATGTTCTTCTCAAGCCAGGGTAACACAAAACATTTGGGATATTTCGACACTTTACATCCTGAGGGCTAATTTTCTAGAATATGAATTCTCCTGAAAGAAAGAAGTGAACAGATTCAGCAACTTTTCCTGCTAGTGAATGTCAAAACCAACAAAATTAAAGTCTTGAAAGAAGTAGGAAGGGAAAAGATATTTTGGTAATGAAAACAATACGGTGTTCCTGATAAAGCAAGACACAAGAAAATTATTTACATAATAATTTTCTGAAATACATGAAGATTATATTTCTTTCTGTGAAAACCATATATTTTCCATTCACATTCCACTTGTGAGATTCAACTTTTAAAAAATTTTATTTCTGAGTAGGAACAGAAACATATATTTGAATCCTGTAACTTAACAGTATCTAGGAATACAACCTGCAGTTGCCAGAAAGCATAATTTAGACTTCCTTGTATCAAATTCAGTCTTATCCATCACATCTGTTTTTCCTTTTTTCCCCCATGTATAAACCTAAAAAATGCACTCTAAAGATACTTACATTGGTATAAATAGCTATAGAAACCAGGGTATTGTTCATGAAAAAGGGTTGGGAATAAGGGCAGGTTAATTTTGCAGGATGTTGTTGTTGAAATTCTTATATGCCCATCTATCCTTTTGGACCTGTAAACTTCAAAGGATCCTAAAGTTTAGTTTAAGCCATCTCAGTTTCTGATGATCTTGCTTACATAAACTTCCCTTAAACCAATCAGTGGACTCTCTTAGTCTATATGTAGTTGAAAAAGAATACATCAACATAGTTTGCCTAATCCATTTTAATGTTCTTAAATTACTGAGCCAGGGGAATTTGTTTTTGTCTATTAAAATACTGAAGAGCTATACCTGCGGTACTTATTCTTCAAGTTTGATAAAGACTTGGTCTTACAAATGATTAATAGTTTTTTTCCCCTCAGACCAAATTTGGTTCTTGAGAGTCAGAAAATTATTTTCATCTTCTTGTCAGTGTAATTAGTAATCTAAAATAGAGATTATCCAATTATTTTGCATGCTTCAGTATAAAACAACAATGAAAGACTCTGTATTTAAATCATTTAATTATATGAAATTCTAATTTTAAAAAATGCATGTCTTCGGGTGCTACAGATCAGGAACAATTAAGAATGTAGAAGGAATTGTAACATTTTTTTCTGTTAATAGCAATATTATTAAATGGCAAATTGCAATTCAACATTACATCTACAGGGCCACTCAGAAGGGCCAGAAATTGAGTCACTAATAGATGTCTTACTCTTGTTGGTGATTGAATTAGATTATTACACATGTAGTTATATCAAGTGGATTTAAAAAATTCTCTGATGGTTAATATCAGAATGAATCATTCCTAATACTTTAATCTGTATAAGTCACTGGGAAAGTTTATCAAACCTTACCTGGCTTCAGGCATATCAGGAACATTAAAACCATGTCCACATAGAAATTAAATTTCTAGATGTTAGAAGAATTTAGGATATTTAAGACTCCTTATGGAAACTGTCATATTCCTTGCTTGTTTAAGGTGTTTTAAATAGGAGTGTTTTATAAGATAATATTTGCTATTATTTACATAAAGTTACAATCTTTCAGTTGTGAATATTCAAATGGTCTTTAGAAGTTACTGTAAATACCCACTTTCTAGTCACTTTACCCATTAGCTGTCATGTGTCATTTTAAACCAAGTTGAGCGACCAACCTGCACCCCTTACATGAAAGCACAAATGCACAAACCATAAATGGGATGGTGCCGTTTTGTAATGATTTCAATAATATTCTTTGCCCTGCACTTCTACCTTGCTTGTGCCAAGACAATTCCATGTGATAGCAAAAGCTGACAGAAAAAAAGAAAAAGTTCTTTTTAATAGTCTCAGAGCATCCATATTTATTTCAATTGTACAGGGAACATAGCTTCCTCTGAGTTATTTACCTACTCAATGCACTGAAGAAAAGAGCAGCATGATCCTTTCTCAGATATACTAAAAGTGTGTATGAAAGGTCACATACTAAGCTGTCCTGGTTTCAGCTAGGGTAGAGTTAATTTCCTCTCAGTAGCTGTTACAGTGCTGTGTTTTGGATTCAGAATGAGAATGGTGTTGACAACATGTTGGTGTTTTGGCTTTTTGCTAAGTTTTGTTTATCCTACATTAAGGACATTTTTTTACCTTGTGTAATGCTCTGCCACTGAGGAGGTACTCAAAACCCCCAAAAAAGGCCTGGGAGGGACCATAGTCGGGACAGGTGACTCAAACTGACACCACAGAATGTCCTGCCCAGTGCATAAACTCGGGAGAGTTACCCAGAAGAGGACCTGACCTGTGTTCAGGAAGGAGGGTCTGACATCTGTCGGCAGGTGATGAGCAATTACATTGTGTATCACTTGTTTTTTTTCCCATTATTATTATTATTAGCCATTATTATTGTATATTACTTTATTTTCAATTATTAAACTGTTCTTATCTCAATATACAAGTTTAACTTCTATTCTCCTCCTCATTCCACCGGGGTGAGGGGGAAGAGGAGAGATTGAGTGAACAGTTTTGAGGTATTTCATCTCCAGCTGGGTTTAAGACCACAACATAAACTTATGAAATGGAACCATCAGTTTCAACATTACACATTCGTATGAGTTATTAAAATCTTGTAAAATGTATTCATGTATTGCTTGTCACTTTCTAACACAAATCATTCTAATCCCCTGTAATCTAAAGGAACACATTTTCATATCTCTTTATTTGCCCTTCATAAAACTTTCCTAGAAATGCCATAGTACTGGTATTAGTAACAATGAGTCCAATGTCAAAGTTCATATGGATTTTTTACACAGAAAAACACAGAAAGTAATGCTTTTTGTCTGAATAAAAGCTGTGCAACACTTGACAATTGGAAAATTCAGCATTTGGTACAGAATTGATAAGTCTATTTGCTGTGCAAGGGAACAGGTTGCAGTGGCAGGGCAGGAGACAATTTCATTCTTGGTGGAGCTCTTAATACTCTCAAACGATTTGCCCTGTGAGTGATTTTAATACATACTGTGTCTTCATTAGAGATTATTCTGACCTGCTCTGAAAGTACTTAGCACCTCTGCATACTCACTGTTCTATTTGTATGTATTTCTTACCCACATGGCCCCTATCTCCTGACTTCGAAGTCAGCACTGAAGCGATAAAAGTACCATGAGGACTGACTTTAGCATACAAAGCTTTCTTTAGCTAAGTCCTTTCTCCTCCATTATCCTCAGGCACTTAGGCTGGTGACAGAAGCATATCTACATTAGCAGATGGAAAAGATTCAAATGCCTCAACCCAGGAAAAAGATATTCGTGGATATTTCTCTGTTGCTTAGACCAGCCTCTTAACTAGAACAGACTACAGAAGCAATGGGACTAACGTAATCTGATATAGGAAAATAAGAACTGGCACTACATATTACATGTTGATAAGATACAGATCAGCCAAAACTAATTAGTTATAGAAATGGTGAAGTAATTTAATTTAAAGGGGACAAGAAAAGGAGAGAACTGGCCATTCTGAAGTTTTCAGCCCATCAGGAAGATGACTACTATTGCCATAAACGCCTATGGATATGAATAAGAGAATTAGCCTTCTTTGAACTGCTTTTGAAGCATGTACACCTCCTTCCTTATTTTACCTCAATCACTTGGCATCTGATTTCACACTAACTTGTAAATGCAGTGGTAAAACTGTCTCAAAGAGAGTAATAACTTCTAGAGGTGACAAGAGACATCACTGCTTAGTCACACAGCTGAGTTTTACACCAAGATCCTTTCAGATTTTTCTTTTCAGGGACATGCTGGAATTGAATGTTTATCAGAAATACATTTTCTATATCTATACTGCAATTTTCAAGAACTAATTAAAAAAAGAAGAATACTCATAAGCAAGGAGATACACATCCTCTACTGTTTTATGTCTCAGCTGTGCCAGTTACTCAGTACTCTAATAACAGTTAATACTAAATGAAACACATACTTCAGTATTTGACAATTTCTGTAGTATAACTGAGGTTCAGAAAATGAAAAGGCACACATATAAAATAATCTTCTTGTGTTATTCTAGAAAAAATAAAATACTCTTTTGGAAAATGCCAGCATAACAACAGGTGAATATTTCAATTATTGCATGTAGGTAAACATAGGTTTTTCTGCTGAGAAAAGAATAGATAATTGTGCTGTCACTCTGAGCTCTGGATCTTTTTCTTTCTAAAAAATCAAGCCCATTTCAATAGGTATCTGTTCTAGGAACTGATCTCAGGATCCTTTTTCTGCATTAAAAAATGTTAGCTTTGCTGTATATGAATTAACCTCTCTCAAGTAATTCACAAAGTGACAGAAGATAATTGCTGGGAAAAAAGGCAAATTATTTTGGCTATGAAAATTTATGCAAAGACTTGTAAGAGAAAAAACTATACAAATAATAGTGTCTGTCTATCGCTTTACTTTGCTATGTTTGAAAAGGCATTTTCACACTCTAGATCAAACAGAAATGCATATTATGACATAAAATGAGTGAACATCTCTAATTCTGTCTGTAGAGTAACAAATTGCAAGTAAAATTGATTTGAGGTGTAATATATGCCATCTACTCTAAAACCTCATCAGCTAATGGTATCCAGGCTTATTTTCATAACTTCAATTTAAAATAAAAATAAAAAGTACTATGGCATGCTGCATTCAGTATTAAAAACAATAATAAGAAATGTTCTGTGGAATTTATATAAGCCCATACATGTAGGTGTGGCCACAGAAGCTAATTCAATGTAGTGAAATTGCATTAAAATTAACATATTAATATAAATATCCAAATTAATTCTTTACATTTGAAGTCAGCAAAGTAGAGACAGTTGTAGAAGCATAAATAGAATGAAAAAGATTCCCAAAGCATTTTTACAAAAATTATAGCCATTAATAGTGTTGAAAATCAGCCATCTACAGAAAGGCACTGAGAGACAAAGAGACAACTACGAAAATTCTTGCTTTCTAAGGTGCAGGCTGTAGTAGCACTTTCAGGCTCTGCAGTGGTATTTCAAGAATGCAGCATCCTACAGCATCTGAATATTAAAAAAGTATTTTACACCAAGTAGGGTGTATGGTGGCACAGGTCCCACTGACTTTAGCATAAATTTGCCACTGATTTCAGCAGATAATTTAGATTTGAAATAATTTTGTGCATGGCAATATGAGTTATATATAGTTTTAGGATGATCTTTGCAGCCAGACAGACATAGGCCCTGCAGGACATGATGGTGGGGCTTCTAGCAGCTACTCAGAGAAACCATCCCTGCAGACCCCCGCTACCAAAAAACAAGGTCTTGCTAAACCACGACATATTAATTTCTAAAATATCAATTTTTACAGTTGAAGCATGTCTTTTAGAGTACCATGATCTAAATTCAGTCTGGTGAGGTCAAGTGCTCTTTGCATTACACTGAGCTACACAGGTCTGTTTTAATACAACAAAAGCTCAGTTAGGATTTACTGAGTTTTGTCTGGACTTACTGTGCTATTGTGTGCCGTGTGAACTGTCTCTGAACCTGTAATACAAATGCAGCATAAAAGAGTATGGTCACAGGAGGACTGCAGAGGGCTTGAGAGCAGAAGCACGGGATGTTACCAGAGGCCCGGGGCTATAAATGCTACAGCAGCGGTCAATTAGTGGCCACCTCTGGAGTGCAGCCTTGACAGCTGGTTTTACAGATAAAGAAAGGAAAGAAAGAACAAGTACCCACCACATGGAAAATATACCACATAGCATAGATCTGACATGAAGTAGAATCAAAGACCAATTAAGGAGATAATGTTAGAAAACATATGAAAAAAATCCACAAAAACCCCAAGAGTAAGGAGGAAGACACCCCACACCTCCCCAAAGCTGCATTATATTCCTCCTGGAAAATGATTTTGACTAATGATTTGCCCAAACACCTCTTGGTTTTTTTAAGGAAAACAGAAGCTATCGGTCTTGGAATCCACTGGGGAAATGGAAGGTTGAACATAACAACAGAGAAAGTAGTAGATATTCTGCATATAGTAATTTTACCTATACTGTTAATGATCATTAGCTGTAATTATTTATAATAAATTATATTTATCACAATACTATAGTTATTAGAATACTCTAGTTATTAGAAAATTAGTAATTTCTGGATTATAATGCTAACAGACTGGTATAAATATTTACTGATATAAATTCTTCATTGTACTTGTGTTGAGTTTCTTTGGCACACAAAACACCCAAGGGATGCTATTACATTACACATGTTTGATGAGAGTCAGTCTCTCACGTGGACAAAGTTCAGGCACTAAAAGAATCATGCTTATGAGGCTACTGATGACAAAAAACAGTTGTATTCACCTTTTACTGTCTTAATTTCCTATACAGTCATATATTTGAATATTTATATGGTTTCTTTTACATTAAATATAATTTATCCTCAAAACTCCTAATGTAGCTCATCACTGAAACAATCTTTTCAATTCAGAGTTTTACTGTTATCATTTCACACATGGCAAACAGTATTTGGAATACTCCTACGTCCCATTTTATCAAAATGCCAGCGCTCTCTCAAAGCAAACAGGTATGAGTAGAGTCACACAGCATGATGTAAAAACACCAGCTGGTAGCCCAGCTGTGGTACCCTGTTACTGACTGCACCTATTCTCGTGAATGTTATGCTCCTATGGCTGTAATCTTCCCAGCTATGTATCCATCTGCCTTACTGCAAAATCTATATACACCCTGAAAGTCTTGCAGTCAGAGTCTTAAAGGTATTTAATCATATAAAAAATTCAGATAAATGACTGAGGAGGGTTTTTTAAATCAACCCTCACACATCTCTCTGAGGAGCTGGAGATCACAAAATAAAATGTTTGAAATAAAGAAGAAATATAAGCCTCTTATTCGCAGTTACTCAGAGCGTTAATCACTGAACTGTCTTTCCCTATTTACATGAAATAATGATCAGGAATGTATATTTTCACATCAAATTAATCCCTCACACTCAGCTGACATGTACTTCTTTAAAAAGCACCTTCAGTAACAGTTCTGCAACTATGCACTGTTTGGAGCAATGCTGCACACTTTAGTCATTGTGCATAGGAAAGAAATTAAACAAACAAAAAAAGAATCCACCTTCTACTTTTCCTTCTTTAGCTCTCTTTTTAGTTAAAAAGACAATAAGATATCTCACTAGACACAGACAGGGAACAGAACAGATGATCAAAAAGAGCCAATTCACATGCAAGGAACTGTCAAGTTAAAATTCAGATATTCAGATTATATAGGAACCACTTCCATAGTGAGTTTGAATAAATCCCCAGATTTTCATGCAAGGATTTTGTTTCTGCTGTTTTTATTCTTGGTAGATGTTCTCATAAAACAAAGCTTTGTGTACGCCTTGAACCCACTTCTATCAGAAGAAAAAACAGTTTAACACAGAGACACTTTTGCAGAAGTGCTAACTTCTTTTGAACTTGAAAACAGTCTGGTATGGCAGTTAGAGCAGGGTCAAATACTGCAGCTGGAACAATTTGATCACTGATTTTGTGAGACAGTATCACCTTGGTCTTTCATAACTTGTTTTGGAGATCATTTTGGCTAGAGATGCAATCCATAGGTGGCACAATTAGGATATACTACAGAAGAAGCTTTTAATTTATGCATAAGATCAGTTAATTGTAATGAGATCTTTATGGCACAGATTAGGAAGGGAGCCAGTGCAAGCTGACTCAAAGGAAATATTTCAGAGTTGAGTCTGTTTTAGTATAATAATAAAAGGGATTGTCATTCTTTGACAAAAAACATAATCCATGCTTGTACAAATGCTGATAATAGCTGAATGGATAGCTAAAACTATATTTTCAAAGAGAAGCTTTTGATCTTAAGGACTCCAGAATGTTTTTGGCAAGTAGAAGAGGAACGGGAAAGACCATGTCTGTATCTGTACTTTACTACTTTTTTATGGGTCTAGCAATCAGTATATGAGATTATAGAAAAAAAAAATCCAATTTTCCCCTCTCAAAGAAATTGAATTAGAAGAGAATCAGATGGGATAAACAATTTGAAAAATTGACATTTATCATTTCAGTGATGTGTCTTCTGGAGAACACTATGGAAATTCTGTAGGACACAAGCAAAATGCTGAACAGAAGATATGGAAAAGCCTTTAATTCCCTAACGTGGTTATCCACATGCTACTTCTAAGGTAACTTAAAGACAAGCAAAAAGACTTTAATGACATCTGTGCAGCTGACATGCTATGAACTCCCTGTCATGGAAAACTAAACAGTCAGACAAGGTTCTAATTTGTTGAAACAATAGGAATATGTGTTTTAAGGCTTCTTGTATCCTTGCATTTTGTTTCATACATGGTCTTGGAAAATTTCACAGGTGCTGTTCTAATGTGACTGGGTTAACTGAGAATAACCCTGTGGCTGTTTCTAGTCTGAAACAAATAGGTGTCTCTTGCACAATTCAGTTCCACTCTCACTCTGTCGTCTGAACTTTGACAGCACAATAAGAGGTTTGATCAAAGAGTGCCTGAAGGTGGCAGTTAGTGATGATCTGTACCTCAGGATGAGAGGGGCAAAATTTAAAAAAAAGGGATTGAAAACACAGAGAAGTTTGATTCAGGCAACTGAATAGGCATTAGAAGAATTTCAGCAGTAGAAAATGTAGTAAATAAAGCAAGTTCTACTCTACATGCTGCATTTAACACCACACAAATTTGCCTTTCTGCTACCTTGTTTAAAGTTTTCCTTTAAATGCTTTTCTATGTTACATACTGGAAAGAAGAAGAAAAACTTAAGAGAGGATTCAGTTTATATTTCGTGTAAAAGCAGTACAAAATTTATGTGAGATTAAATTCTCCATACTATCCAGATGAAAAACATGGTGTTCAATGATAAGGAGGCAAAATATAAGTTTGTTGGAATTCTGTTGGTGACAGCTATAGATACAGATTAAAAGTTTCCAGAAAAATAAATATTATTTTATGTATTTACAGGCACATAATTTAGATACATGTGTAATAAATGCTGATTAAAGATAAGAAGAGATCTGCAAAAGAACAGACAGTAGCTGACAGGTTCTGGAACTAACATAGCAGTGATGTGATTGACAAAGTTTAGGCAATTGATTCTCAAAAAGTAGAAAAATGCTGTCATATACAGAAAGCACATATACAAAAGCACATATAGAGAAAGATTTAACCTCTTTGATAAAACAGCAGCTCAGTTTCTCCAGAACAGAAACACACATCTTCAGTTACTGTTAGCTTACTGAAACCATGCCTGCAAGCTAATTAATTACTGACATTTATCAGTAATTAACACTGTCTTCCCATCTCACTTTAGTGGTAATTGGATTGTTTTTTGTAGCTTAAAACATTACATGCATGATTGGACTTGAGTTTGGGTTTAAGCATAAGCCGTTAGAGAGGGGAAGATTACTTTCTGGAGGATTGTACAAAGACATGTGCCTCAAAAGCAGACTGTATTTCCAAAAAGTTGAGAAACAGTTCTACGAATCTTAACAGTTCTCTGAACGCTGTTAATTGGCTGATTACATTCCATATAAGCTGAACATTTTCTGAAAGGAGTAATGAGTGAGTATCTTTTCCAGTTTATCCTTGGTTAATATGGTCTGGGAAGGGAATTCTGCAGGAGCTCAACACAAAATTTGTGTCTACGAACACAGGACTCCAAGCTGATTAAATCAGTCCTCTGCTCTTTTTTTTCCTGGTAGACCAGCAGGCACCCCTATCCCTGGAATTTTGACTGAGAAACTACCATTAGTAGAGAGACTAGTATAAATTATGCAGTTTCTACTATTATGCCCAGTAAATTTCTTCTTCATGGGAAAAATAAAACACATAAAATTGTTAGATATCTGCTTCTTCACTGATACTTTAGAAATGATCATACAGAGATTTTTGAAGGAAGAACACCTATTAAACTCTTATATGAATTTTGCTTCAGTGAACAGCGCAAATCTGGGTTCTTCCCCAAATGATAATTATTTTTCTTTGATTTTATTTTTCCATGGTAACTCTTTTGAGAATCTCTTTCTGTTTTCCTGGAAAAGTCCAGATGTGAATGCCACCCTGAAAACAATGTAAATGATTAATTTAATACTTTTTTTTCAGTCTATATTAAGAGATAGAAACCTTCCCCTCTTTCACTTAACTGAATACTTGAGCATGAAGGAGATATAACACACAATATCTCTGCAAGTGTCTACTCAGCCATGTCTTCTGGGCTAATTTCTATTTTTCCATACAGTAATTAAAACAATAACTCTTCATGCTTCATTTATCAATGTAGTAAAACTGAGTTTCAGCTAATTTCCTGTATTTGAAGAGTCTTGTTTCTCAATTTTTACTTATTTTTTGTTCCTCTTTTTGTTTCAATAATCCTAACTACAATGCAAATACAGGTATAGGAATGTTATCAAATACTGTGGACCATAGATGTATAGTCAATATTGTGTCTTCCTGTCTGTTCTATGTTATCAATATTTTGTAAGAGAGAACAAGATGAGTCTTGATATGCAAGCTAAAGATTTACACGAAACTGTTTATTCAATTGCCTTAGGTCCTACAGAATTATAAAACTGGAAATGAATCTATTTAGATACTAAGTTTTCTAAATAATTTTCTTTCATTTGATTATTTAAAAAGATATATAGGTTTAATAGAAGATTTTTTTACTTAATAAGAGGAAAGGTATTTTCCTACATTAAATGAATTACCAGAAATCTAGAAAAAACTCTCCACATTTTGCTCCTTGTAGATCTCCAGTATTCATTTGAAAAATGAATGTCAAATTCAACATTTTCTATAACTTCACATTCAATTAATCCTATTGGCAGTAAAACTACTTTAAAGAGTAGATATAAAATTATGTAAACTCTTAATATTTGTCTTGTTAATATTTTTTTCTTTGTTTTCCAGCAACTCACAGTCGTTTCTGCAGTACATCTCTAAATTGCCTAGCACCAAATTTTAAAATATCTTGATCTTATTTATTGTAAAAGATTTCTTTTGATGAATCACTTTTTTTACCCCATTTGTTGACAAACATTTTGCATTCCATAAGTTTTCCTTCAATATCCCAGCTCTATGGTAGAGTTTTTGATCAGTGTTTTGCTTTAAAGGTTAAGATTACAGATCTGAACCACAGCTTCTTAGATAATTCCTGAAACAGTTAAGAACAATTCAAAATTTCAACAAACTTCTTTTAAATAAACTTATTTATTAAAATGCTTGTGAGACATGAACTCAGATATAAATATAGTCAAGCAAGTTGATTTTTAAAGTTAATGAATATTCATGGTCAGCATTATTTACGCTTTCAAATCAACCTCCTGCTGCCAAGAGAAGCCAGCGGAACAAGTGCATCTTGCAGTGTGCCCAGAGACTCCCACTTTGCTCTCTTGCTTAATCAAGAGGGAGTGCAATCGTTTAGTGAATCCTGAATGCTCAGTACCCAAAGTAAGAGACTTTTATTTACCTGCAAGCATCTTTTCTCAACATTTTTTTCCCCTCTGCCTCACAAACACCTCATTTCCACCATTTTTCAGAAGACTGCACCATGAGTTCACAATGAAATTAGCTAAGGGATACAAGGCTTTACATTGTTATAATTATTACCTCTATGAAGGTCAAAGAAACCCTCCTTCCCATGAACAGGACTGGTAAACATTCAACAAGAAGGCTGAGGTACTCAAACTTATGGTCTTTCAGTACTTGAAGAGGGCCTATAAGAAAGATGGGGCAAACTTTTTAGCCAATCCTGTTATGAAAGTACAAGGGGTAATGGTTTTACACTGAAGGAGGGTAAATTTAGAATAGAAATAGAAAGATGTTTTTTACAATGATGGTGGTGAAACACTAGAACAGGCTGTCCAGAGAGGTGATGGATGCTCCATTCCTGGAAATATTCGAGGTCAGGTTGGATGAGGCTCTGAGCAACCTGATCTACTGAAATATGTTCATGCTCATTGCAGGGGGCTGGACTAGACCATTGCCTCTTGTCCTGTCCTGAGGATCAAGTGACCTCTCCATCAGATGACACTAAGTTGGGTGAAAGCATTTATCTGCCTGAGGGTAGGCCAGACTGGATTCATAGGCCAAGGCCAATTGGATGAGGTTCAAAAAGCCCAGGTCCTGCACTTACCTCACAAAAATCCCTTTAAAAGCTAGGATAAGGGAAGAGTGGCTGGAGAGCAGCCCAGCAGAAAAGGACCTGGGGGTGCTGGTTGACAGCACCTGAACATGAGCCAGTGTGTGCCCAGGTGGCCAAGAAGGCCAATTGCATCCTGGCCTGTATCAGCAGTAGTGTGGCCAGCAGGGCCAGGGCAGTGACTGTCCCCCTGTACACGGCACTAGGGAGGCCACACCTTGAATTCTCTGTTAATTTTAGGGCCCCTCACTACAAGAAAGACATTGAGGTTTGGGAGTGGGTCCGGAGAAGGGCAATAGAGCTGACGAAGGACCTGGAACACAAGTCTGATGAGGAGCAGCTGAGGGAGATGGGGCTGTTTAGCCTGGAGAAAGAAAGGATCAGGGGGTCGTTATCATTCTCCACAACTGCCTGAAAGGAAGCAATCGACCAAAAAAGATGTAGATATTACATGAGAGGGAGGTCAGTCTCTTTTTCCAGGTAATAAGGGACAGATGAGAAGAAATAACCTGAAGTCGCACAAGGGGATGTCCAGACTGGATATTAAGAAAAATTTATTCACTAAAAGGATTGTCAAGCATTACAATAGACAGCTCAGAGAAGTGGTTGAGTCACTATTCCTGGAGATATATATAAAAGATGTGTAGATGTGGTGCTTATGGTCACTGTTTAGTGGTGGACCAGCAGTGCTAGGGTACTGGTTGGACTCAATGACATATATGATTCTATTTCTCTTTGATCATTACAGGTCCTAGTAAAATGTCTCTCACTGTCTTTCTTTTAAACTTTCTTTAAGTATTGAACAGGCACAATGAGGTCTTCAAGCAGAGATATCCCTATTTCACTGTATGATAAGGAGTCCTGAAGTGAGACTGTCTTACTCTTTTTTGTCCTATCTACTTAAGTTTGCTTACAGTATGCATTAGAATAAAACCTCAGTCTCCTATAGGATCATGACAACAAGCAAGTCTTTTTGCCACAGTAAATATTTAATCAAATACAAAATCTTATAATGGTGCAATTGAAAGCATGTCATCACCACAACTCAAAGCACTATGGCTAAAACAGCCCAGTGAGTGAGGTATTATGTTATGAGGGAAAAGCATAAAGAGGAATTTTCCCCAAATCACAAAGAGCAGGAAGCTGGGTCTGGGTACATTATCTGCAGGTAATATTCCAGGCCATGTTGGGTTTTTTTGTTTTTCAGTTTTTCAAAAGACAAGCCTACTTTTTGAAAAAAAATTTCAAACCACACACCACAGTTAAGGTAGTCAAAGCAACACCTGCACAAGAATACCTTGATGAATAGTATTAGACACTCTGCCAGTTGACATATTCTGTTTGAAATTATACAAGTTTTTATAAAATTACACAGGTTCAGGGAACCTTATTAGCAGAAAAATAACATCTCAGAAAAACTAGAAGTTGCCAGTCTTAAGTGGCGTGATTGGGGGTGGAGGGATTCTGAAAGACACTTTTCAAGAAATCACCCGTTTGCCGAAGTTGTCTCTAGCCTCAAGGCCAAACTGTGCAGAAAGTTTAATTTCAGCAATCTTTGGGGATTTACTCTTCTGTAGTAGCCTAGTGTGATCACAGCACACAGACTTCGGCTCCAAGTTTCTGCTGACACCATGCTGTGCCCCATGACTCTAAGATAAAAATATTTTTCATGTATATATGGTTTTTTAAAATCAAATATGTCTGAAATTGTGTGAGTGCTGTGCTGAAACTCAGATTTTTTTTAATAGCTTGAAAACGTAGAGATGTGTTGTGTGACCAGGCGGCAGGAAGCAGTACTTAAGGACACTGAGACTTCAGAAGTTTGTGGTACAGTGTTACAAGACTGTTTTGGTGGAGGAAAACATGTCTACTGTACTCACATTCCTCCTGTCTTGTGGGATGAGTCCCAAAAGAAGAGAGTGTATTTTTGGATACATTGTGCTAATATTTTGTCTTTAAGAAAGAAACTTGCAGTGTTCCAAAACATTCAAGAAGCATAATGCCAGTTCTTTAGTGTGATGGTTTATTCACTCAGGCTTATTCACTGGCCATCTTTTATTCAATATTGCAGATACCTCCTTTTTGGCATGAAAGAGTTGAAAATGAATCAGGGAGCATTTGAAATGAAATTTTGCTCTGTGATAAAATTACCAGTGCATTAGACTCTTCTTGCTTCAGTTTCACCAACATGAGATTTAACTTTGTTTCCAGATAACATTGCCTCCATGCAGCTTCACTTGTATGACTGTAGTTTCCTCATGACTGTAGTTTCCTCAAAACTTAAACAGTATATTTAATTTTAAAAGTAACACCTCTGGTGGCATTTGAGATCAAGATGCTGAAATGTAGCTGACTGTGTGCAAGTATCTTTATATAAACTATTGAATCATCCCCCATTTAAAGACTTCTTAATTCTTTTTCCCTAAATGTAAATGTCTAGTGCCATTTGAGATACCCTATAGTATCGCAGAGATCACAGATATAGGAATTAAGGAAACTCATGCCCTTCCAAGCAGTTTATGTGAGATACTGCATCTCAAATACCATATGCAAAGGCAACTTCAACATGTTCTGAGTCAGTGCCAGTTGCTCAGAACAGTTTAGATAACAGTGTAAAAGGGGTTTGAGACATAAATCTTGACACATGTGTCTAGACATGAGATAACACGTGGGTATCCATTGGATCTCTAGGATCCATTACAAGAAGAAAAGAATTTTCCCTTCATTTTCTCGCAATACCTGGCAGTCCTGGATCTTGGGTGCATCCAGGTCAGGATTAGATATCTATCTCAGATAACTGAATCAAGCTTCTATATTTCCCTCAATCTAATAGCTGTATGGAAAGCATTTAGTTAACCAAATGACAGTTCATAGGCAGAGAGTGTACATGCAGATGCCTAATTTGCAGTATCTCAATCTTCCATTTTTTATGCACATGGTATCCAGATTTTCTCTACTTTGAGAAAGGGTGTCAAGCTAACTTAGATTTTAAGTTAAAAGTTGATAAAATGTTGAAAACAAAAAACATAAAATCTATGCTATAAAATATTAAAATAAAATATGTAAGCAGATATGTAAATATGCAAATCCCCCACTAACTGAATATAGTGTTCATTTACAAAATAGTGTTTCTGTTTATAAAACATTCACTTCACACTTCTTTGTTTTGCTTGGTGCTATTTGTGAATTGAATGAACTGTGTTCATCACATTTCTAGAACTGGATCAGTAGGCTGGGAAATTGTGTTGCAATGCAATAGTATTAGGATACTAAAAACTGATTTGGTCTATAACTTTTTAGAGGAAAGTGCATTCAAATATGATTTAATAGGACTAAAAAATTACGATAACTAAAAATTCTTGTTTTTTCACTTTTATGGAAAATATTTGTAAACCACCTGAAATGAAAAATAAGCAATGGTGGAAAGATGTTCTTTAAGAGCTTTGGAGTTTATTCTGAAGAAAAGAATCAGATCTTCAGTGCCTCAAAGATAGAGGTACAATCATAGTTTATAATATATTTGGCAAGGCCAATATTAATTAAAAAAATCTATAAAGTTAAAATGAACTGATAAATTCACAAATGTATCTCCTTAAATGAAATGTGTTTCAATATTCACGTATACTGAGATCATATGGAATTAATTTTATATTATTATTAAGAACAAAACAGATAACTTACATGGTATTTCATAAGATGCCAAATTAATTTATGTGTAGTTTTGGAGTTTTTTTCTTCCTTTTGCTCTGTGGTATTTGCCTCGGTATGAACTTTTAGAAATAGATATTTTTTCAATCAACAATTTTTTTGTCCCTAAAGTAATATCCTGAAATGATCCAAATCAGAGTTGTACCATGAAGTCAACCATATCACATAAAGAGAGCAGAACAGAGGTTCAGAGGAGCAGGGTCTCTGTCTCCCTCTTACACAGAAAAACCAAAGTGCTTTAAAATTAGCTTCCATGGAGATATAAAGCTGGAAAGAACCTAAAATAGGTGATTATCCCATCTTTGTGCTTCAAAGAAATAGTAATATCTACGTCTTTTTTGGTCGATTACTAAACACTCCCACAAAAGTACATCCAAACCTTTCCAGGCATACTACTTTGGTGTTTTATTATCTTGCCATTATTTTTTACCAATGGCAATGAGGACTCAAGACTATTTGTGATTTACTGGATCTCCATCTCTAGTTCTGCAGAACTTCTACCTAGCGGGTTGTTTGCTCTTCATAGCTGTTATTTCTGCCTACTGTATTTCATGTAACCTATAGAATCAGGTAAATTTTTACTCTATTATTAATTCTTTCAGTTTTTAAAAATCCCTCTGAATGCTATTCTTATCCTCTAATACACTTGAAATTTATCCCACTTTGATATCAACATGAAAAACTAATAGTCATATTCATGATTTAAGGTCATTAAGTTAAATACTGAATAGCAGCTGTCCTGGGACAACACCATAAATAATTTAATTTGATGGATTCTTCCATTTGGACAGTGAACCATTAATATTCTCTGACTGTATATTTCCAATTAGTTTTGCAATCAACTTACCATGTACTCATTTAGACAGTTTTCTTTAGCATGCGTGTGATGCTGACATTAAAAAAAATGTAAAAAACCTTACTGAAGCCAAATATAAAACTCTAATATATTGCTTTCTTTTTCTCTGTAAGGCTTGCTACGTTATCCTGGGAAGAATTAAACTGGTGTGACATGATTTGCTCTTGACTAATCCATGTTGGCTATTACTTACTGAAGGTCTAAAGTGCACTGACTAAAAGGCTGTGACTTGTGAAATCAGAAGAGAGCTTGTCATAAGATGACATTGCCCAATACATCTTGCTATTTCTTTAGTAAGCCTTAGAAAATGTTATCTGTTCCAGGGATTTTCTGACAAAAAATGTCACGTGGCATTATTCTTTGATTAAGTTGATTTCCTCTATTGAACTGATGTAAATAGTTTTAAATTACTTGGAAAGTTGAATGATGCTCTTTTTAATCTCAATAGTAACTTGAAATGAAGACAGTGTTTGCTTGACTATGCTGAGAGGGACTGATATTAAATGAACATCGATTTTTAAAGTTATTAATATATGAGGATATCAAGGACCTTGGTAAAGGAAAAAAAAAATCAAACCCGGATGCTCACAAAAATAATTCAGTTATCTAAAAGTATATTTTCTCTCTTCCTTTTTTAGCTTATGAATTTAATAATTTCAGATATTCTCGTGGTTCTATATGTCAATGGGTGAACTAATAGCCAACAGATTCTTCTGTGTGGAAGAATGTATTAATTTATTCATTTCAACATTTATTCAGTGTTCAAGTTTATTCATTTTTGGCTTCTCATAAATATACCTATTCTCTATGCACTGTATATCAACTGGGAAGGAACTATTTGATCTAAAGCAGACAAACCTGTGGGATGAAATTAAAGGACAGATATACAATATATATTCACAAAAACTTAGATAAATTCAGTCAAGCACAATGACAAAAGTAAGATTCTTTATGCACTTTTATCTGTGTGAGGACAGGGAATAAAGGTCTAAAGCCTTGGCAGGGGTTTTTGGATAGGTGATATCCATATGTAAGAGCCTGAGGCCATCAAACTTAGTTGTTTTCACTCCTTTTTAAAGTTAAAAATTGAGATAGAGACTTTGATGCTGCTGTCAGCTGCACCAAAATGGCTGGGTACTGAGAATAATGCATTTGGGAAATGAGATCCAAGTTATATTCTTGTTCTTCCCAATCCTAAACTGTACCTTCTGAGAAAATTCTACAAATATGTTGGAGGAGAGAAAATTTGAAAGAATAATTTCAAACTTGATTTAGAACCTAGAAAACTAGACAGAGAGAAATAGTTGGTGCTCACTGGGTTATCAGTCTATCAAATTATCAGAATTTTGCCTCCATGGTGTGAATCCTCATGCTGTCTCTTGCCACTGTTACATCTCTGATGGTCACCAGTACACAAACTCAGCTGAATGCAACCTTGATCTCTTCAAGAGCTTAACCTCCTGTTACAGGCAAGAAATTACCTTATTACTTAGAAGGAGATGCTCTGGTCTCCAAGATCAGCGGATCTGGATGACTGGTTTCCCACCTTCCATAGACTACCCTGGTGCTCAGACCAGTTCCCTGTGAAATGTAAATCTTCTTAGGAATTGGAGTAAGCTGAATCTTAGCTTCTCAGTGTCTAAGGGATGAAGAAGGAAATGTGAACAGCACTAGCACCATACCTTGATTTATAAAAGAGAAATGTGAGACCTAATCAGTCACTGGAAAAAGAATCCATCAATACATTTTTTTGGGATAAACATCAAGGTGACAGATTCTGATGCATTTCACTGTGTGCCTTAGGTAAAGCATTTGAGAGTCCAATGCAGACTAAATTATTTCTTTAGCTAGGTATCTGAATATTGATGTTATATTTGTACAGTTTTTGCTGGCATATTAGACTTCTCTTTGCCTTCACTGCATCACTGCAGACTGGCTTTGTCCATACCATGCAAGTCTCAGGGCCATTTGGTCATGTGCTTCCTGCACATATGTGCACAGTCCTGCCTTGGTGCAGGAGTTATCTCTGCATTCCTGTTGGACACCCCTGGCACAGTCTTGTTCCTGATTTGTCCGAGAGGGTATGAAGTCTATCGGGATTTCACAAGGACTGTGGAGAAAATCCATTACAATTAATATTACAGAATGTGTGAATACCATCACAAAAAGCCTCAGCAAACAAACCAACAAAATAAACATAAACCAAACCCTCATTCAGTGCTTCTCTGTGATGCTGTGCCACTTGACTTCTCCTGTGAGAGATTAATGTCAGCAGGTGCCATCTAAGAAGCATAGACTAAGTCTTTGGGAAGTTGGGATGTTCCCCTAGACAGTGCAGCCACACTCTGTGATAGAAGGCACCTCCTTGGGCAATACTTTCTCCATGAATGGTGTGAAAATTTGGGGCATAGCACAAGCTCCTGAAAATAATTTTAAATGCCAGAAAGTACATTGTAGGTAATACCACATTTATATATTAATTCGGAAAGATCATGACATCGGATTGCAAAGGTCATACTGTGGTTGTAGCCTTGAATTTTATTGACAAACAAAATTAATGAAATTAACTCCATAAATTATCCATGAATGGACAAAAAAAAGATTAAGTAGGGGGAAGATTCTTATCACCGGCCTGCCGGTTCTATTATGTGTGTTTATTTCATGGTCAACATGGGAGATTCAGAAGTGAGTCTTGTATTTATCTTACAAGAAATGCTCTCTTAACATAGACAACAAGTACAAATGATCTATGTACATTTTCTGCCTTCTTAGGTGTTTGATGGCCTTCAATAACTCTGCCTATAGCTCTTACAGATTTCATAATCTATGTGTGTTCTGACTTCTATACTAAATAATAGACAAAAGGTAAGAATTGGGAGAGGAGAGGTAGCTGAGAGTCTCCAGAACATATCCTCACATGCCACAAAAAGTTTTACCAACATAAGTGTGTAGGGAGGAGGAAATATTCACTTCTGGTGGCTGCTGTTTTTGCTCCTGCATTACTGTTTACTTTTAGGCTGTGTAGCCTACTCAGCTTAAATTGGGGTTGTATCTGCCTCCTCCTTACACACAGGGGTATTATATTACAGTCTCAGAGGTACAGCACAAAACCTCACTTTATGGGTCACTTTGTGTGTTTTCAGCACAGTAGCCAATGAACTGGACATGAATTACAAATATTGCAATCCTATCAAAATTCATTGACAATCTTGTCTATGAAATTTTGCTTTTCTGGTTGATATAGTTAATCTCAGCTACTCAAACATTCATGGAAAATAAACATGAAAAGATAAAAAAGGTGGCTGAGCTGAAATTTGGTCTAGAATCTCAAGAAGCAGTTTCATTCCTGTTTTCTGTACTCTTCAGCTAGTTTTAGGGAGAAAGCTAATGTTCATGTAACTTTTAGCTGCCAGCATTTCTGCTAAAACAGTAGCTTTTAGAAACCCCAGGGAATGTTATAGATGGGAACAAAACAGTCAGGAGTTTTAAACTGTCCTTTGCTTACCATACATCAACCTTTCCTATTTTTATCTTCCCTCTGGAAAAGTAATTAAAAAACAAAAACTCAAAACTGTATGTAGAAAGCAGGTTTTAGAAAGTACAAAATTCTTCCACAGCAGTCCAAACCTCTCATACTTTGGCTACTGCTCATGCTTATCCTCATTTTCACTTGCTGATTTCCTTACGCAGAGCTTACAGGGGAAAAAATGGGATGGGATTGTTTTTCACTAAATCCTGCTCTCTCTCCTCTTTAAGATCAGTTTATTGAGGCGTCATTTGCATAGTGCAAAGAAACTCTGCAAGACATATATTCACAGCTTGTAAGAAGGAACTATTTATCAGTTCAATACACACTAAACGATGATTTAATGATCTATTAGGCCAAGCATTAGTTTGCTCACCAATGCTCTTGGCAGGCAAAGAGTTGGTCACATAGTCACCAAGAGGCTCAAGGCAGCCTCTATCACTCCTTGAACAGGTTCTCAGTGAGGTGACTCTGAGTCAACAGGTCTCACTTGCTCTGTCATCACTGGTGACACTGATATCTCAATTTGATGTCCCATTTTTTAGTGTTTCAAGCTTCAAAGTCTTAAATTCTGACAAATAGATTTGATATGTCATAAGGAATAACATATTTGCAGCTAATGTGAACAAATTTCCAATGGATTATTACATGAAATCATTATGAGCAGGGAAGATGTTGACCATGTAGAGGAAAAGTATTTGAGTCTCTTTAAAGCTTTCTTATTCATACAAAAATTTTTGTATTTGTACAGTAGTAAAAGAAGGAAAAAGAACCTCTTTTCTTTTTTTCAGGGAAAGCAAGATCACAGGAGATATAGGAAAAAAGAAAAAAGAAAAGCTGTCACTTTACCTAAGCAGAATAGTTACAGTAAGTTCACACCGTTCACATCTGACAAAACCAGAAAAATGTATATATAATATATATGTATAATATATATATAACATATATTATTTATACTGCAAATCTGCTATGAATAATATGAAGCATTTAAAACTGTCAAAGACTTTAGCTGCTCTGTTTTTCAAGGGTCAGCATTGAAAAATCAAATAGGAAATAATTTCATCCATTTAATTTAATTTTTTTTTGTTAATTGCTTTCCAACTGGAGGATATATATACTTGTAACTATGGTGAAACAAGACTGTATTCTCTTGATATAAAATGACCTCTTAAACATTAAACTAAAAACTTATTTTCTGCAAGTCAAATTTCCTTACTTTGCTAATAGTGCTTATAGATTGGTGAGAAATGCTCATGTTCCTCCATATAAGAAATAAGAAATAATAATAATAAAATATTCTCAAAATGATTGTGTGAGTTAACCATGAGTGATCATCACACATAAAGATTCTAGTCTTAAATTGGTAATATGACTATTCAGAAAATATCCAGGGAGGTGATCAGCACCCTTTTCGTAGTACACCTCCTGGGTGATAGATAACTCAACATATGGCTCATTTGTTTGCCTCACTGATTTTATTATTCTCACTTTTGCAGATGTTGCATGTTGCATCGAATTACTGTTAATCATCTTCCAGGTACCAGCAAACACCCTCCCAGTTCACATTACAGACCTCATCTCAGCTGCCTCTTTTGAAAAGAAGAATGTTGTAACTCTGAACGATGGGTATAAAGAAATATAATAACTCTTTTATAGGAAGAATAATGTACAGTACCACCTGTGATAGTAAAGACATATTGAGCAAGATTTCTTACAATAAAAGCATGCAGCTGCTTCAGACTGCCCTGAAGCTCAGTGCTTTGACTATTATTCTTTATAATTTTTGTACTCTTTATTTATTAAGAACAGTTAGATCTATGAAAATGTAGATGCAGATACAGATATAAATATCTGAACTTTTTTTTTCACTCAGAGTTTACTCGTTCATTGTGTTCAGGTGTCTGTCAGGCACATGTGGAGCTTTGACAGCAGGCATTTAATGCAATCCTTTTTCTACACTGGGAACAAAAATGGACTCTTACTTTACCTCTCTTCAGAAGTGAAAGGACTGAAAACTCCAAACTGGTGACTAATTAGCTGCACAACTATCATCTGCATCATCTGGAGTGACTCTAATGATTTTTCACACACTTTATTTAGGAACCTGAATATGACTTAAAACTTTATTTAAATCAGAGCTCCAGATAAGACGAAGAGATACCCATCCTGGCTGTCTCTCTCTGAGTTTAGATGTAAATAAGCAAAGATTTACAATCTCTATCTATCCCCAACCAGGATAAATAAAGGCACATTTTCTGTGGCAGGGAGAACAGAAAAGGGCAGCTGGAGCCTGAGCAGAGTCAGATGGAGAGGTAGGGAAGACTGTGAGTCAAAATCTGCTGTTACAGTACAGAGTAAAAAAAGTATATTGTAAAGGTGAATTTAATTATGTTACTATTGATACGGTTGCATTTACCTGGATCTGACTGTTTAGGCACATATCAATAAGTGCTATACGTTTGAAATAAGTAACTCCCGTTTAGAGGCTCTATGTTTTACCTATTCAGATCTTCAGGGATTCAGCAATCAACATTTCTGTACTCCACTTGTTCTGAAGATACTAATTTACTTCCCCCTCTTTCTTGGACTTCTCGTTTTCTAAATATGAGAAAAAACACACATGAATGCAATTGCTCCATTGTGCTCCTGCCTTTCCCATCAGTGCTTTAAGGTGAAGTACTCTATACCTGCACAGACAAAACACTTAGCAAATTATTTACCCACTCCAACTCATTAGAAAGCTAAATCTAGGCTTCAAAGTTGTATGTGGGCAGGAACAATAAATCACAGAAGAAATCACAGGAAGTAATTTAAAGAACTTTTTATAGAAGACACTTCATTTTTCTCTCACATACAACACCCTTCTTATCATACTCTCTGTTGCAGGTTACTTTGCATACTCTCTGTTCCAGGTTACCCTAGCCTAACTGGCACCTTTCCTACATTCTACATCCTCTATTTAACTGTTAAGCTGTAGTTAACTTTGCTACTATCATACCCACGAGGTAGTCATAGTCTGGTCTTTTATTTCTCAGTACGTCCATGCCTATTAGAGATTATTACCGAGGAGAAATTGCTTCATCTGTCATGCCTATTAATATGCAGGTTTGTTTTACTTGGTTTCTGGGTTTTGGAGGGTGTTGGTGTTAAAGTTGATTTTTTGAAATAAATTTTTAATTTTTTCTCGTTTTTTTAAAGAGAAAAAAACCCACCACAAAATAATTCTAGCACACAAAGAAAAATCTCTGTCATCACCAGTAGGAGAACCATTACAGGATCCTCTGAAAACATCCTCTGAAAACAAACCTCAAATTTTCTTCCATCACTGTGGTAAGCAATAACACAGTGACAGTAAGGATTCTCAAAAAGATTTTCATGATTTGGGTTATTTGTTTCTGTCTGTTTGGTCTGATAATCTGTAGTATAACGCAATTCACTTCAGAAAGAAGAGTTAACTACTGCTGTAAATGATCTAGCATGTTAGAAAAAAAAGAACAGAAATATAGGAAGCAATGTTTTATGGACTTCTAGGTAAATCACTTGAATGTTCTGCCTAAACATACTAATTTTAATAAATGTAAAACCTTTCATAAGAGAAGACATTCCCTGTGTGTCATTTACCTCTACTACATTTCAATGTCAGCTCCAAATCTTTTATTCCTTTTTAAATTTCCTTCCTCCTTCATAAAATCTGGCCTTCTCTGGCTGAGTTTTCTCTTACCTTTCCTCAGTTCCTTTACCCATGTCTTCCTAAGGCATTTGGTATTCTTCTGCTTCCCTATCATTTTTTGATTAGTCATCTATTCCTAAAATACCTCATTAGCTATCTTTCCTTTATAATGTTTTTCTAGTCTTTTATGTTTAAATACAGCTGTTCAGATAAATTCAGGGAACAAGGAAGATGAACAATTGTGCAATATGGAAATAGAAATACTACTTCGGTGGAAGGGAATATTAAATAGTTTCTGCTTCTTTTACTCTTTATTTTGCGACAGAAATCATCAAAGCCCACCAAGGGCATTACATGGGTAGTAGGTTTGATTGCTTTGAGAACATATTTATCACAATATGTACATGCACCTCTATTATATTTTTGAATAGATTACATATACTATTAATTTTCTTTAGGAAGTACTTGCTTGATTTGATTAATTTGAATCAACTGTACTGTGCTATATATAACCTTTGCTTTTACTAAGTGGTGAACATTTTCTAGGATTGCATTTCTTTAACCTCTTTGCATATTGTGCTTTTGACTGCTTTATCAGTTGCAGTGGTTCTGACCTCCTCCTCCTCTTTGCCAGCCTTCTCAAGACTAGAATTATTTGTCCATTTTCCACAGCTGTTTTTTTTATTTTGGGAATATACAACAACAAGGTGTCAGTTGATCAGAGCATGGTGCTAATAATGCCAAGGTTGTGGGTTTGATCCCTGTAAAGGCCATTCACCTTGAGTAGGACTCGATGACCCTTGTGGGTCCCTTCCAACTCTGTGATTCTGTGGTTCTGAAATTAATACCAAACAAAAAACCACAAACCATGCTTTTCACAAGTATAAGGGACAAACGTATATTACTATGTAGTATTCATGGACTTCAGCACAAAATGTGTTCTTGTAAATGAGATGGCTGTGAGTAGCCAAAAGTAACTCAGAAAATACAGGCAAATAGTCAAATTACTTTTTCAAAATAAACCTATATGGTCATATTAAGGCATATTCCCAATTGCTCAAAATCTCTTAAAATCAGATCGCAATCAGTCTTGCTACAGCCGAGATACAATTTCCCAAATTCTAGAGATCAACCCACTGTGTGGGTTTTGCCCAGACAAGCAGCTAAGCCATCACACACCACCTCCCCCAGGCTGACCCAGTCCCCAGCCACGCACTCTCTGAGCAACAGCCACTGTGCAAGGCAAACACCATCCCCGCCCCCTTCTCCCCTCGTTTCTTCATCTACCCTCAATTTTAGTTGCTGACCATGACATTGCAGGGTATAGAATATCCCTTTTACCAGTTTGGGTCAGCTTGCTTGCCTTCAGATTATTTACTCAGGCGACAGAGTAGGGAAAAAAGCAAGCCTTGATGCTATGCAAGCATTGTTCAACATTAGCTGATGCATCAGCCAGCTGCCAACAGTTTGGGGCACAAATGCAAAACACAGCACTCTATGGGCTGCTATGAAATAAGTTAACCTTGTCCCAGTCAGACAGAGTATACCTATGATTCTCAAACTTCTGTCTAAATTTTGGAACATATTTTAACTGTCAAATGATGCTTATTTTAAACACCTCTTATCACATACTATACTGGTAATTCACACTCTCTGTTATTCTTTTTTTGTTCTTTTCTGACATAAGTTTAAAACCCCACATTTAGTTCAGTGAGTTGTGTTATGTTTGTGAGAATACTTGCTGTGAGGAGGTGAAGAGTTTTTGTAAGCAAGAATTCATAGAAAATTAAAAAAAATTCAAGATTCTGATTTTACTTTTTACATAAAACAGGCAGAAGAAAAAACAATAGCTTTCTATTATTATGAAAAATATTCAAATTGATTTGAATGTTTGGGACTTTAATTCATTTGAATGAAGAATGGAGAAGGTCAGTACTGAACTCACGTAAGCACATCTAATATTTATTGTTACAAAGGGAGGCAAAATCTGGCAAACAAAAGCAAAAGCTTCATTTTGCCCTCAGGTTCTCTGTGGAGTCTGCAGAGAGATCAGTGGGATTTTGGAGTGGCTACACTCTAAACTCTGAGCAGCCTGACTTTGAAAATATAGGGGTCTCATTGGCTCAAATCCATTTTGCTTTCCAGCTGCTTTTGGTGCAGCTCGTGGTGATTCTCAACTTGCCTCTGCTTCTTGTCACTGAGAGAGACAAGAGTTGCTCAGCTAGGGATTGCAGCAGGTTGTTCTGCCATCTGCATCATTAAACCATTGCCATACAGTCAAATCACTGAATTCTGCTGTAGACTTTGTTGGTGCCACCAGTTTCCATCATCTCAATAGACAATTTAATGCACTGGTACTAGCACTTATTGTAATCTCAGTGAGAAAGGCACTCAGATTTTGTAAGGAATTGTTTAAAACACCAGATATTGGAGCTATCAGGGGAAATAAAAGAGGATAATAGATTATTGTATGCCTCTTCAGATGCTGGAGAACCCCAGATTATGCAGCATCAGATGGACTTCCCAACAATGCAGATCATGCTGTGCAGAGACCACGCATGGAGGGGTTTGCTGACATTTTGGATTTTGCAGCTCTTATAGGATTTTATTAACAGAAAACAATTCTGTCCATCAACTCTACTGCTGAGCAAAAGGATGCTCTCATGTGAACATCTGCTGCTTCACTTTAAGGTAAGGGCAAGGGTATGTACATGGCATAATTGCCAATGCCCATAGGGCATAGCCTCAGGCCCTCCATTGTAATTCACTGCTTAAGGACTTCTTGTAGCAGCTTCCTCCAGAGGCTCAAGGGAGACCTCATCACTTTCTACAGCTGCCTGAAAGCAGTCTGTAACCAGGTGAGGGTCGGTCTCCTCTGCCAAGCAACAAGTGACAGGACAAGACGATGCAGTCTTAAGCTGCACCAGGAGAGGTTTAAGTTGGACATTAGGAAAAAGTTCTTCACAGAAGGAGTGATTAGACATTGGAATGTGCTGCCCAGGAAGGTGGTGAAGTCACTGTCCCTGAAGGTGTTTAAGAAAAGACTACATGTGGCACTTAGTGCCATGGTTTCGTTGACAAGGTGGTCTTAGGTCATAGGTTGGACTTGATCTCAAAGTTTTTTTCCAACCTAGCTGATTCTGTGATTCTGTGATTGTTCCTCCCCTGTGTCTCTGTTGCCAGACCCTTTTCAACCACTGGCTTTTCATGTGTGAAAATTTAGAAAATGATTCAAGGTATTGTTTGAGCCATGGTTGCATCTGTTTGCCAAGCTTGTCTTTATCTGCGTGAACCCTTGAATCACACACAAATGCATAGAAGAAAACTTCGTCACTGATAAAAGGAAGGACACAAAATGCTTCAGTTTGTGACCCTCTAATGCCATGTGGAAGTTTTCAGCTTGGCCTTGGACAAGTCATAGGAATGGAGTAACTATGAACTTGAACTGAAAAATTCATGAAACTTTCTGGTCTTTTCACCATTTCATGAAGACAGAAAATTTCTAATGTTTTATGATGCTTTTAAACATGAATTCAGGATTTTGCCTGGAGGCTTTCATTGCAACAACAGCTATTCTGTTTGAGAGGAGACTGAGAAGTAAGCCTGTTTTTACTAGTTATTTGTATTGAAAGAGGCAGTAAACTTGCACTTTTTAGCTGCCGTATTTGCTTTAGACACTTTTTAAAACAAATTAACTCTATGAAAGTTCCTGGAATATCTTCAGATAAATACTGAGATCAGTGAAATTATAATTTGGTGATGAGTTTAAAACAGTTTAAAAGGCAAAGCACTTAAAACAGGGCACTTTTGCTGTTAGCCTTTTTCAAAATTGTATATACTGTTGCCTCCCTGGTGCCACGATTTATTTTCACATCTCTAGGTACACAGTCCTTGTGAAGATAATGTACTCTTTTAAAGTTACGTTAATGTTTTATTTAGGATGAATAAGATATGATTAAAAGTTCTATGAAGCAGAGAAGATGGAATGATTTCTGCTGTTTCAGGTTGCAATGCGAATATTTTCTACTTGTACTTTTAATTTTTTATTATTTTTTAAATACTGGCATGAAAACCATTAGCAGCAACATTTCGCATAACAATAGTGATGATAGCAATAAATTCAATTTTACATCCTACCACAGATATGAAACACCTCATCTCTGCGAAGTTAAAACATCAAAAATAAATATTTGAAATAAATATCTGTGGTTTGCCTCTGAAATTAGTCTACCCTTAACTCCTGTAAATTGACAAAAATAGAACTTAACAAATCTAGCTCTATCCAACTGTTTCCTACTGGTTTTGATGGAAGGTAATAAGCACATACAAAGGGTGGTTCACTCTGCCTCTCACGCATATTTATTTTTTGATGGGATTCCTCCCTTGAAAATGCTGATTTTTATTTTAATGGGTCCCCCCACCGTGCCCATAGCCCAGGACCCCATTTCATCTCCCCAGCGCTTTCAGATCCCTGGACCAGTGAATCGTGGAAGGACTGGTCCAGCTCCCCACTCCTGCCCTGCCCGGCCGTAGTCCCTACAAGCCTGACTCACCTGTGGACCATGTCCCAGCCCAGCCACCGCCTGTACCATCCCCATGGGCAAATCTGAGGCCCAGGGCTGGGGCTGCCCCAATTGCTCCCAGTCACCCTGCTTTTGTCAAGCTGTACTGATGTTTCCTGAAGTAAGAAAGAATTAAGGAGAGAGTTTTGGAAACCTCCTGTGTCACCCTGTAGCTTTCCTGAAGCTCTGCAGAAGACTCTCTAAGAGGTAAAAAAATTAATTAAAAAAAAGATAATTTCCCTCCACTGATTGAGCAATGGGTTCAGATCTGAAGAAAAGAGGATTTGCAGTGGCTCTGAAATTTTTCCTATCCCACTGGCTTTGGAGCCTATTCCAAATCTACACAAACTTTGTAAATTTACTACTCATAAAATAAGCTGTATTATTCTGGTTTCATTCCTTTCTATCTCCCTTCCTAATTATGTGAGGCCAAACCGTTTTTTTTTTAATACTGTATTTTCTCAATTTTGATAAGGAAGGAACTTTATGCTCTTGTTGGTGAACACTTCCTCCTAGGTGCTTCAGTAGATATCCTGTGGATGGATAGACAACAGCATGGGAAAATATCCCTGAATTCTATAAAAAACCTGTACCTTATGAAGAGGCTTCTTGTGATGATGAAAGGGTTTTAGGTAGCATCCATTTTTTTAACTAATTCAAACTAAGGTATGAATTATCCAAGAACAGCAATTAACCTGAATCTTGACCTATCTGTGAAATAATTGCTGAAGATCCCTTAGGTAGACAAAGTCTGTATTCATCGAATACAGTGGTGTCAGCCAAGCCAGGAATAATTTTATAAGATGAGTTTCCTAATTTTATTTTTGTGATCTCTAAAAGACAAACAAAAATAATCCTGAAACTAAGCCTGGCCAAATCAGAACACAAAATATTGCTTTATTTACTGGCCCTGTCAGACCAAGTTTAAACAGTGTAGAGTTGATTTATAATTTTCTGCTTGCCATAAATACTGTTTATGATAGAAAATAATCAGTTTTAATGTCATATTATTAGAGATAAATAGATTTTGTGTATTAACTCCAGGGTGATAATGAATGTGAGAAATAAAGTATCGTGATACTTTATAATGCAGCAGGAAAAGTCAGAGCAGTGAAAAATAGGAAGGAATTCAAGCTCCCCTGGTCTCAAACCATGAGATTAGTAGCAGCAAGAATATCTATTCTGATGGAAATACAGGGTGGAGATTTTTTTGGTCAATATTAAAAAATCAAGAAAGAAAAATGCATCACTATGTAAAAAACCCATTACTGAGATGACATTTCAACAACTGATATCTTATTAAAACAAAAATTGAAAAAAAAGAAAATAATTTTAAATGTGACTATGAGATAAAATATCCAAAATTGAATATATACTCTACTGTCCAGCAAGGGCAGCATTTAAATGAATTCATTATGCAAGACCAAGGATAACAATTTCGGCAGCGGTGCTATGTTTGCATGAAGGTAAAATTTTTTATATACGTATGATATGTATCTTTTGCACTGGACTTTCATCAGAAAGGCACAGGATCCAAGAAGTATTCTTTTTGCACAAGCCATGATGCTACAGGGAAAAGTATTCTAAAATGTCAAGAAAAAGAAGAAACATTATATGAGTTTACTTGTTTATACTGCCTGTATATAGGAGACAGCAGACCTTCCATCATCATTCAAAGCCATAACTTACTTGTTGTTTCCACCTTTTTTATTAATCTAAAGCTAAAGTACATGAAGGTCCCTCTTTAATGCTACTTGAGATATGAACATCAAGTAGTGGAATGATGGAGTCGAATACTCTTGGTTGTCTTGGGCATCACATGAAACTGGCAAATATGACCTAAACTGTGACGTGACATCTCAAGTCAGGCTTCTCAGATGACTCCAGATGCCTTCATATGAGCAGCTAAAACAAACCCAAAGGCCAGGATTCATTTCCATATTCTAGACACAAAAATTCAATTTTGTCTAAATGGAAGGATCTATAAGGTACTTGGCTGAGCTATGGATTTGCAATAATAGGAAATGCAATATGAAACTTGGTTACTCCCCAAGTAGTAATTAATTCTTAATTGAAATACTCTACATCATCTGACTTCCAGGTGAAATTCCTGAGAACTTGACTCTCCAGCAAGTTCAGGTTCATGTCTACCATTCCTTGGTGCATATGCACCTCCAAAAGTAACAGTTTTCTACACTGGCTCTGTGCTGAAACTCCATTCAACTCGTGTGATCTATATAAAGAAAAATAAATCTGAGAGTCCATGGCTGAATTTCTAATTTTTTTCAATTTCTCTATGGGAATGGATTTTACAATAATGAAGTTCTTGTTTCCTTTGCAGTTATTCCTCTCCAATATGAGCAGAAACCTCTTGTCTTTGAATCAATAGGAAATTTCACTCTACAAATCTAATTTTCACATTAAAAAAAAGACTTATCTTAAAACCTATCTTTCAAAAATTTCACTAGTAACTTCCTTGTGAAATTATGTTTTCCCTTCCAGCACTGTTCACTTCCTCACTTCAAAAGTCAGTTATTGTAGATCCCTGTGTCCAGTCTGGCTAATAGATTTCCACATAGAGCATATGAAATACTTTGTTTAGTTCTTCTAGATTAAGCCAATTTACATTCCCATTGCCTAGAAAATCAACAGTCTTTCTCAAAACTGATATTGAATTAGTTTATAACAACCTACACTTCACACCTATTTGTTAATCCTCTATGTGTCTTTAGCTAACTTTTCTGTTAAAGATTTTGCTGAATAATTTCAAACAATTGACCCCGGATTATAAATTTTGTAATTACTCTTATCACTCTCCCACCCTATTAAATAAACTTATTATGTTTGCTCTTCTCCATTTGTTTGATTCCACTGTGATTACTCTATTAACATCATCATTTACTGTGAACAAAGTGGATGAGGCAGGCAGGCTGCAGATACTATTTAGACAGCAGCCAAGTAAACCTTAATTCCTGCTTCTGCTACATGCATTGACTAGTATACATCCAGTTGTACTCTTCGAAGGTTAATACTGGAATAAACATAGCAATTAACTTGTGTTTATGTCCGTTTCAGTAACTAGGACTTATAGAGGTCTCTTTTAAATTTTAAACCTGAAATAACTTTGCTTAAGGATTCAACAACAGAGTGAGTGCTATATAAATACCTTCTTGCACATTCTCCCCTAATAGTTCCCTTCACATACATTAGTTCAAAATACAATTAGACATAGTATATGGGTCTTGATAATTCTAGAGTTTGTTTCAGGTTTTTTTTCTTCATGATTTTGGCAATATTGTATAGCATATTCCTAAGCCCACATTCTTTGCACACAATTATCAAATTGATTCTGTATCTTTGTCTAATCTCCATATCTGTTGTCTTGAAGTTATTTCAAGAAACAAAAGTTAAGAGAGATAGATAATTATCTTCAAAGATTAGTAGAGGTTAAGGCAAAAAATATTAGGATAATTTTGTCAAGCCTGAAATATACTTGGGGCCATTAAATTTTATCTACTGTTGATATGTGTTGAAAATGAGCTGTGATGATCTGTATTTATTATTCCTATTATTATTGATCATATTTGTTGTCGTACTACTCAAAGTCTGAAGAACTGCTCTGAGATAAGCATTATACAAACACAGACTACTTAATAATCTGTGTCTTGAAGAATTTACAGTCAAGATATGAACATCCTGGAGTTGGAAAATGCAATGTAAAACACGTGATGCAATAATCATATGACAAGAGCAGAAAATATCTTAGTTGTATTTTTTAATTTTACATTTTCCTAAGTCATAGGAATACAGCTGGAATTGAGCTATATGGAAAAGTACCAAACACAAGTAGACAGGCAGCAAGACTGAAAGGAATGTAGGGTTAGAATGAAATTCTTGTGAAGAGGTGTGGCACCCCTTTTTTATGTTTCCTAGGTGGTTAAATGTACTAACTGCTTAGCAAGATCAAAAAACATCACTCAGGGAAAGATTCTCTTTATTTATCTCTGTCTTTTAATGTTGGGTAATGTAGAATACAAAATATTTAGTAGAAATATACCAGTTTAATTCAACAGTATATTTTCCTACACTGAATATTTGATGATTTCTATACGATATGGTATAGCTAGACAAACAAATGCTTCTGAGAATAGAATTCCTGTACTTTCAGTACCCTATTCTCTTGGAAAACTCTCAAACTCCACCCAACTACCCCTGGATATAACAAAAAGAACTTTATCTATGTTGTTGACCCAGTACTTTTAGATAGCTGTCAGATATGCTGCCAGATATGTAACCATAGTCTTGAATGAGCAGGAACATTTGACTGTCTTTTCTACTCTGAATAATCGTGCTTGTAATATAATTCTGTAGTTCTGGCTTTATTCACCTTGATAGGTTTCTCTGTGAATAAGACTCTTTATGCATTGGACTGCATTCTGTTGGTTGTAGAGGGTATTATATTCAGAGATAATCTAGAAACAACTGGGTTGCGTAGATTTCAGAATTTGCATATCAGTGCCTAGTAGAGTAATAGAATTATCAAGAAACCATCATAGTGTGTATTCACATATTTAATGTCTAAGGCTAATTTCCTTATTGGCATGGTGCAAAACTGCAGCCTGAAAAACCATACATAATATGAAACATCCTGCTTATCAAGGCCTAAACTTAAATGCACTGAAACTATTCATTTTTTATAGATTATTGGGTGCGTTAAAAAAGATTTTTATTTACAAAAGATAGGTTGGATAGTGGTAAGGGTGTAATACAGAAAGTTACATTTCTCATGTCAGAAACAACAGCAAAACAATTCTCTCTTGAGAACTTGCTTTGCTGATAGTAAGGGTCTAATTTCTTTGGTGAAAAAAATAAAATTACTTTTTCTGTCAGCAAATTTGACTTCACTGGGCTGAGACTGAGAGGAAGACAGGTACCACTTTATTGTGTTTGTGCACACAAATTAAATTGCCTATTAAGATAAGGACAATGGCTTTAAGCAAATACAACTAGGAATATAGTTTGATCACTGGTTGTAAAGATGCAGTAAATCTGCATGAAAAGAAAAAAAATCAGCTTTCACAGCTTAAATTTACATCTTTCTGGCAGTGGCAGAAAGAAAAATGTGTTTATTTTTTCCTATGGAAAGAACAAACCTAGGATACCTCGTCTTATCTGGCCGTGGTGCCTATACAGATTTATTGACTAAAAATCTCGCTGTGGAATTGCAGTTGTCAAGGAAACTTGAATTCTGGGCAATAGTTTTATGAGCCCATAACCAGTTGCACATGACAACTTGTCTCCAGCATTGAATCTGGGGTAGAGATGAATAAATTATCAAACGCTCAACTTACTTAGCTCAGCACAGTAACAGATAAACCAAAGAGCTTGGATCCAGTCGCATTAGGTATGTAGTTCTTCACCAAAACTAATAGATCCTGCTCTATGGTCTTCAGCAGCCATTTCATGTGAACAGAGCCATACTGACTCCACACCAGGATAACTTTGTCCCCAGCCATCCTGAGCCTACTGGGACACATGTGATTTATGGATCTTGTGACTAGCACAGACACAGGCAGATAAATAGAAAGGTCATCTTGGATATCTCTATGAAATTTTACACTGAAGACAGGATGGAAGGGGTAAAACATCACAAACCTTCTATATTCTTATGCTGATAAAATCTCCAAGGGTGTGAATGAGATGATAAAAAGACATGAAAGTCTTCCAAGAGTCTGCCTGGGTACTTGTTTGTCCTCTAACCTCCCACTTTGATGCTAAGAAAACTAAGCTAGATCAGAAAAAAAACACTATGGGAGAAGACTATTTAGAGAAAGCTAAGTGAAAGAAATGAATTTTGCATTTAAATCTGAAAGCTGTGAAATCTGAGCTCATTTCACAAGCTCATATCACACGTTAAAGAGAGCTCCCCAATCTCCGTGCAGCTCTTGCAAAAGTTCTATCTCCTGTGCTTGCAAGTCTTTTCTTGACAGAAAATTTTATGGTTTCTTTCAATTATAACAGCTGTCAAGGGAGGTCATGATTTCTGAAAAGAAAAGCTTGGTCTTTTGCTATGGAAGGCTCTGAATATTAAGATAAACTATAATGTGGAGTGATGTGTTCAGAGATCTATGCGTTACTAAGAAGATTGGTTGATGAATTTTGAAACTTCTTCTTTTTTAACACCTCCTTGGATTCATTCCCAGATACAATGAGTTGAAATAATAAAGACTGGAGGTGAAGAATGTATTGCTTACTCTGGCAAGTTTTATTTCTGGTATTCCAAAGTTAATATATGTTTAACTGATTATAAATGAGAACAGAATGCGGCCCTCTTTTAATTTTTCTTATTATTTTAACTAGTCAAATAAGGACACAAACTTTCATTCTAACTCTTCAAATAGCACATTTGTTAAATATGGTTTCTGGAAAAATCTTAAAATCTCATTGTATTTAACTCAGCACTTGAAGCTGCAAATGCCACTGAATTAAAGTAGGTGAAGAGCTTGTACAGATTAAAAAAAGCCCAGTATTTTTATTACAGTTGGTAATATGAAAAAGGAAATAATAACATAGAAAAAGAGAATAAATTGTGGAAATCAGAGTTACCTTTTGAAAGTCTGCAGCATTAAATGGTACAATGTTTTCTCTACAGCAAATACATATTTGTGCAAAAAAATCTATTTGTGTAAAAAATTGTTTTCAAGTTTCATGTTCTGATTTATTTTTCCACGTTTAAATTTGACACCTGTGATATAACTAGTTATTATTACTGCTTTGAAAATGTATATTACATGCTTATTTAAAAGGACTTATAATGCAAATAGAAACTGATAGGATTCAAGTAATAAAGGGAAGAAACTTGAATAGAGTAGAATGGAATGGAATGGAAAGGAAAGGAAAGGAAAGGAATGGAATGGAATAGAATAGAACAGAATAGAATATTTTAAGTTTTTGGAGACACCCACAAGGATCATCAATCACATCTCTAGGAAGCTTGTTCCAGTGTTTGATCACCCTCACCATAAATAAATGTTTCCTAATGTCTGGTCCAAACCTCCCCTGACAGTTTTGAGGCATTCCCAGTGGTCTTGTCACAGGATCCCAGGGAGAAGATATCAACAACCAACAGCAGTTTTCAATCAATAGGCCATTTCTGTAGTAACAGAAATTTTGTAACAAATTTTGCCCTGCCTTAAACTAGAGCAACTGGAAGCAACTTTTTCAGTAAGGCCAGCTTCATTTAAAATTATAACTAGACACACAGATATCTTAATTTACATTTTAGATGAAATCAGACAGACATTGATGTTCTGATTAGTGAAATTAGCACTCTCTATTATATTTTTCAATGACAAACTTCACAGAAGTGGTGGAAACTGCAAACAAGTTAGCATTTTAAATTCAGGCGAACAATGCAGATCACTATATATTAGAAATATATTTTCTCAGTGATATTCTAGAATTATCTAGTGTACTATTTAAGACAGCATGGTTTATGTTTAATTAAGTAAATATTTCACTCTTATTCAGGCATCCTGAAGGAATCTCGATTTAGACACAGATTAGTCTAACACAGTGTCTTGGGGTCCAACTATGTAGTCCAGGGGTTGAAAAAGAATTGACGAATTGAGTTCTGCTTAACTGAAATGTCAAAATGGATCACTGGTTGCATCACAATTGTCTTCAGAAATTATTTCCCCAATTTTGACCCAAACTCCAGAAGGATATTTAGCTTCAGAATTTTTATTCAGCTTTGAAAGAAACTAGAGCCAGTCTCAGCTAGTGCTGTATCATGTGATTTATGCCTTAAGATTTGCTTTGGATGACAAACGTTTCCATTTCTTTAAAGGTATTTGGTATACTATCTTTGCTCAAGATAGTAAATGTTACTAGTTCTCTTAGTTTAAATTGCTACAAAAGCACTACAGTCACACTATGTATTCCCAAACTTATAGCACAAGAGAACATAGCACATATTACATATTAGTCATTGTATGATTTAGCTGACCTCTATGAATAATTGTTCTAGGAGATACAATGCTCAGGATTCAATTCTGGCACTAAAATGGTATGGAATATCATTAAAATACCAAGCACACGTTTGGACAAAGTACCAAACGGCCACACTAGAACACTTTTGGATTTAGTGCGGCAGATGTTCTCCGACATATTTAGAGCTCAATTTTACAATGGGAATGTAATGGGTATATGGCCTACTGGTGACACATCCAATCATGAAGTTACTACAAGACACTTTCTGAACCATCACTAAGTTTTGCTAACCTTTCTCTCATTGCTTGTATTTGTACTGCTGCAGGAAGTAAGGAAAACAGAACTCCCACAAGGGATTTACCTTTGCCTGTCACAGTCATGAGGAGTTACCTACTAAATTGCTTCCAGAACACTGGCAGAGGGAGCACTTTGGCTGTCTCAAGCTGATAAAAACTCTATTAGTGGACAATTTTCACATCTAATGGCCGCAGGCAAGTCCAACACAGAAATTCACCAATGCTTCAAAATGGATTACAGCAGCAATATTGAAAGAGCTGACCCCCCACTAGGCAAGTCACAGCACCAATCTTTGCTGCAGTCTACAAATCTGTAAAATGGGGAGAATAATAGTTCCCTGCTTTATAAGGTGCTTTGAAAGCTAACACCACAACCTTATAAGATGGATTGTTTACAACAGACATAACTAAAAGGGCATCAAACACATACATTTTAAATGAGCATTAATCATACAGATTGGATTTCCAGTTATAGTCCAGTTACATCATCACAATTAATCAGTCAGAGGGTTTTTGTTTTGTTTTTGTTTGTGCATGTGTGTGTGTGTGTAGTTGTTACTCTTGAGCAAGCCTGTCTTTTATAGGATTAATGGAACACTAAAGAAGTTTCAGCAGCAGCAGCTGTAGCAATAGCAGCTCAGGCTGAAAGAACTGTGGCTTACCCTAGTGCTTTTAAGTGAGGTATCAGTCAAACATAAGACCAGCTCACTTTATCAAAATTGCAAGACCAAAATGTCTCTTGCCAGTCATCTTTTCAGAAATGCAGACAAATCAAAGACAAGCATTCCTGATCTGAAGAACGCACAACTTCTAAGCCTGGAGAATAAAGTGGAATGCACTATGTATCCCACAGTTCACAAAAAGTTATGCTTAATAAATTCTATACAGGGTGAATATCAAGCTTGAAATTATATAAAGAAGTAAAGAAATATTTTTTTTAGCCCAATGTTTATGTCTTCTATGAGACAACATAAAAGACTAAGCATACATTTGCCTTGGTGTTCTCAGGGTGAGAGGCTAAAATTATAATGAGGGACAATATGTTTTAAGCTTCTTTCCCACTTAGGAGAAAATGTGAGTCAGTCAAAACAGGAGTCTAAAGTTCTAACTCCTGTGCCTTATACCACTGGGACTACACCATTTATACATTAGCAGGGTTTTCAAGTTTCAGATGCAAAGATCAGATGATTTGAATTGAATTACGGTAGTTTCATTGCCTGAAGGTTTCAAATTTCATTCACATATACCTGAAGTCTTCTTGACTTTGAATTTTTGGAGTGTGATTTTAATGTGAGTCTGAAAAACATTCCTGAAATACTGTCTGTGTGCATCTGACTTGTGTTTTCTATAGATATCAAAAAAACTTCCCCTGAGGGACAGTGAGGTAAACATTTGCTGCAGTAAAGCATGAGTTAATGGGATACATGACAATTTCAATTTGCTCTGTTTTTTTCTGTTCACATGGGTGCACAAAATCCACCCTCACTCCCCAGGTATTAGTTTTCCATCTACAAGCAGAATGAGCCTTGACTTTCAGTTATTGTGTCAGAGATGTAGTTAACTATGGTATTAGCTTGTGAAACCCATGAGGACAGTGCTGCAGTTTCCTGATAGTAAAAAGAAAGAATGAGCAGAAGACATACAGAAGTTTAATTCACTTGACCAGAGGTAGGAGTCTACTACCACTTGGGATACCTGGAAGAATGTGTCTGACTTAGCTGCCAGCTCAGAAGAGCAAGGTTAAGATTCAGTTATCTTAATGTAGGTGATTAGTCTCAGGTAAAACAGGCATCTGCGTGGGTGGTAGCATTGTGACAGCATATAACAGACCCTTTAAATTTCTGAAGTGGCTGCTAGAGACCAAGTGGGACACTTCACATTACCTAAAATGACAGGGAGGCCATGGGACATTTGAATTTTGCCACAGGTTTAAAGGACAATACAGCTGACCTTAAATTGATAACCTAGGGTAGAATTCAGTTCTTAAATATAATTTTTCAATGTCATTTTCTGTGCCTTACAGTATGGCATCCAGCATTCATCTGCTGCACAAATATGTTTTCCTGAAATCCCATAACATACTTGTCAACCTTTTGCGTTTCTAGGAAAGTGAGGCAACCTGGCCTCCAGAAGGTTAGAAAGAATAGTCTAATATCTAAAATGTCCATCAACGTCTTTCAGGTGCCAGAGAAATAAAGAAAATATAACTGAAGTTTTTTGCATCAATTAAGCCATTGAATACATTTAATTTAAATGTTTTGTGTTTAAATGTTTCTCAGACACAAAGGTAGCTTCTTCTAGTTGATTCTATGACTGATGTTATGACCCAGTACCCTCTGTATTTCTTTATTCCATGTGTTCCTCGTATTAGAGATGTTTGAAGTTCTACTAGAATTATAGTTCTCAAAAAGTTTTCAAAAGTTAAAAAAGAACAAAGATTGCTACATTCATTTTTTTTCTCTAGAACATGTGAGTTTATCAACAAAGATATGAATATCCCATAGCTAATCTGTTAAATAACAAATATTTTCTTTCTTTTAGTTCAAAAATTGCTTACTAAAAGATACATTTTTCTACTTATTAATCAAAATGTGACCTTTTCCTATTAATCTGCACTACAGTTTTTCTTTGGAGACATCATCTTTTGTCTTGTACAATGTAAAGTGTATTGGTGAATTTTGAAAATCTGGTTAATGGCTTTTTTACTTCATGGCCATAGCATGTAATTCAGCATGGAATACCTATTAAATCATTTTCATCTGAATATAAAACTTGAGGTATACATAAAAAATTTCTTTGCGATTGCATGTGGTAGTTTATTAGGAATAATGCAAAGATTTTTTACTTAGCAAGACAATAGACAGCCCAGACCAATCACATTGCAGAAGGCTAACATTATGTTTCTCTGAGTTATAATGATAAGTGAGATAATATAATTGACATATATATCACATATTAAGTAAACATGCTATTTTATGTTAGCCTAAAAATTTATACCAAAATGCACTGCTCTAAGAACCCTTTTGTAATCAAAATTATTGGTATTTTTATATTTTGTTTGACAAACTGAAGCCAATACATGCAAGCCCAAGGACATCAAGCATAAAATTGGTAGTATAAGCAAAAAGGTATTTGTAATATCTTCAGTATATTCTGGTATCACAAAGCAGCTAGAATGAATGGCACTAGTTATAAAGAGAAAACTGATCTGTTGAGAACAGATTATTAGAAGGTCAATGACAGAAGAAGAATTCTCTTAGTCTGAAGGAGTATGGTGATGCATAAAAAAAACTTCAAATAAGTATTCAAAATGAACATAGCTTCCACAAATCAAAGCTACAAATATTTTGAGGTTTGTATATTGCTTTTTGACACCCTTAAGCCTTATCCTATGATGTGTGAAAGTGCTGTAGACTCTTTACTGTTAATAGAAAAAGGCAAACACAAATCAATACTGTCGTCTTTAGCGAACAGCAATGTTGGACAAGTCCTGTCTGCCCCTGTTAGTGTGTATTATTGCTTGCTGGCTGAAGATAAGATTGATTTACTTTCCCCTCAAATTCTCGTTATAAATTTCCTGCTAAGGTACATTCATTTTTGAGAGAAGAATAAATAAATTGCTGGGTTAAAGATGACACATATTTGTGGTGCAATGTAATAACGGTTAACATCCTTCTGGGAGAACAGGGAGATTATTTCCATGTGACTGCCATCGTTCTCTGTCCCTGCCTTAGTAAACAAAGCCTTTTCTTCTTCTTTTTGACATGCAGTCACAAACAATCAGCATGGAACATCATACCTCAAGGTTACTCTTATTTTGCTTATGGAGAGAACGCCAGGTAGTGAACTCAAGAACTGGGCTCCTCTATGGACCTAAGCAGGGGGTTTGGTGCAGCACAAAAATGGCAGTTTTCTGCCAGAGAAGGGTTTTTTTAAATAGAATATGCAAGCGATTTGGGCATAGTTACCCAGATGATCACCCTATCCGTCATCAGTTTCAGTATTTTTGTCCTTGTCCTTTCTGTCTAGATCTTTCTGTCCTTAGGTGAGAGTAAGCAATTATGTCTTTTCCGGAATCTTACTGCAATACAGACAAATCAAATAATTTTGTGTTTCTTTATTTGTAAAGCCTTTTGCTGAATGCACTTGCAAATACATTGAGTAATCCAATTCGAAGTCTTGATTTAGAATTTTAACAAATGTGATTAATCATAAACTGTAGGACCTTAATCACTATGTTCTAGCAACACACACACACACATACTACCCTTATTACTTCCTATGTCACACAGTAAATGACAAAACAATGTTTAAAGCAGTATGTGTAGTACATAATTGATGTTTTTTCCTATAAGCACAGATATCCTTTTTCTCCTTAATTTTTTTTCTTTGAAAATCTACAAGGACAGCAGTCATCATCTCTGAGTTGTCAGAGGGCTGACTGACAATCTTCAATCAAAGCTATAACAAAAAATCAGTATCTGACAGAAAGTTTCATTTATTATTCTGCCAGTCTTTTGTACTATGAGTGGTCCATTTTCTTAGGACATTTTAATTCAAATATATCTTTTTTCTAACTAACTAAAAAAATTCTGTTAAAAAATAAATTTTTTTTGTATTCATAGTCAATAACTAACCCATGAACAATAGTAATTGTTATTAATTCTTTCATGGAGACAAAGGAGGACAAGAAGAAAGAGAATTATCCTTCCCAAATGAAATATATTTACACACACAGTTGTGCATATATTGATGTTCGATTATTAATTTTTTTAAGGCATGGCAAGAATCTGGATGGTTATCTCTTGTTGAAAAAAAAAAAATCAATTTAATATAGTCTCTTTCTGGGGATAAATAATCTATATGCTTGAGTGGCCCGTAGCAAAGAGATTACTCTGAGAATAATGAATACTATGAAAAGTTTCTGGGAATAAAATGCCTTTAATTCTTCCATATCTTGTACTCAGAACTGCTTTTTTCCTTTCTTTACATCTGTTTTAGCCAAAAGGTACTATGTAGAACATGCTTCATGAGGCCTAGTGGTCTTATGTAGTTGTGCATTTTGGAGTTTATCTGTAATGTTGAAACAGATGTCCCTTGTTCTTCTTCAGCACAGTGTCTGCTGCCATAAGCCTTCGCATGGTACCCAGGAAAAAGAAAAAGCTGAATCTGTAGAACATTCTGTTGACTAACTGTAGCTAAACACCCCATGATGCCACATACACACAGTTAAATATACTGTAATTTAGGAAATTTTAGTGTGATTTGTATCAGAAGAGAGCTCTGAAGATGATCTGATACAACTCCATGATCAAAGGGGTCAGTATAATGCAGGCAGCTGGGGGCCCTATTAGATCAAGACCTGAATATCTTCAGGGGCAGAGATGTCACCACCCCTTATGCAACCTGCTGTCTTATTTGACACTTCCCACTGCTAACAATACTATTTTAAACACCTATTTTGAATATTCTTTGGCGATTCACTTTCAACTTGGTCTCCCCTGGGTCCTCTTCTGCACAGTGTATTTTAGCTTGTTGTGGCTGAACCAGTACCACTGCAATCAGTGCTAGCCTTGTGGATATTGCTCATCCAGTATTCAGTCATTGGTGAGATATATGGTCACATTTACAGGACATCTAAAAATATTCAAATGATAAATGTCTTTTGGTTATGAATCAGTGTTCTGTTTTACTGCAATTCTGCAGGATTTCTGCTCTGTGGATCTTGTTTATGTGTTGCATAGGGAACAACACAGAATTCATGCATAGAGTAGTGAAAAAGACAGAAAATAGCAGGAAAATAATATGGTCTTATCCCTGCTGCATTTGATTGCTGTTTTTTTGAACTGAACTCTTTCTTGCCCTTGGCCGCCTAGTCCTTATGTAATGCTTGATAATTACTGCAAAGAAATTGCTCACAAGTGTTTGTTAATGATGTGATCTTCATGTCTTTATTTGATAATCTAAGTTCTACTTTATAGAAGTGTTGAATGTCACCAGCAACACAAATTGCCTTAGATCTGTGCATATCTTTGCAACTGCTTAGAATTGTTATCTGTCTCATCTTTTTTTTTTCTCTATGGCTCTCTATGTGCATACCCTGATACCCGTGACATGCAGCAGGATTTAATCCAAGTGTCTAAGAACTGACTGAACAATATTTATATAATTGAAACATTTAAATGAGTCACCATCATTAAAATGAAATATTCCTTCCTTTTTGTTCAGTAAGAATAGCACATTTATCACTTATCTATTAAAATGTACTTGGACTTATAATTTCATTTACAAACGCTTGCATTTATTAAGGGATTCAGTAAGTAAATATACTGATGATAATTAGCAGCTTTATTCAATTATATAATGAATACTTTTAAGTTTTTGAATTTAAAAAAATTAATTCCTGTGTTAAAACCTCACAAGTAAACAGGATGAGGAAAGATGGCTAGCAGTATAAATTTAATGATTCAATAGCCTTGAAAAAATGAATAATTTTCCATGCATTTTTAAAGGGTATTACGATAAAATTTCAATGCCAACAAAACAGAAATGCCTCTGAGTTCAAAGAGATTTGGAACAGAGTAAAGAAGATTGCTTTGAAGAAAAAAAAAAGAGAGAGGAAAAGCTGCACAGAGCTATAAATAGCAACAAATGAGATACTTAGAAATTGTTTCTTTGGTGTTTACTGCAATGAATTAGGAGTGAATAATGAGTCTATTTATGCCATGGTGGCCAGGCTCCCTGTTTGATAGAGATGTCTGTTTGCTAAAGGAATTTTTTGGATGGTAGGTTTTATACAAACTTTTTAAGAATACCCGGATTAAATTTTTTTTTTACTAGCCAACACGAAATGTGAATATTTCTCAGAAGGTAGTTGCTCCCTTAAAAAACCCCACAAACCCAAACCACCAAAAAAAAAAAAAAATCCCAAACAAACCTGCTTCTGACACAAAAAGCAAAGTAGTACTTATACCTATTGTTTTTCCGAAAACTCTGACTTATCTGCCTTTCACAAAAGTTAGATTTATGTCTGGTAGTATACATGAGAAACACAGCATCAACCAAATAGCATGAAGCAGCTTCCACATATTGCCAAGGGAATAATAAAATCTTTATAGTTTCAAAAGCTGTGAGAGCCTTACTTTAATATGTAGGCAGTGCTTTTTGAAAAGCCACCAAGCATTATGAAATTGCACACTTTGTTCTTGGAATAGTTGTGATAGCTGGAGGATTTCTCAACCAGTTCAGGGAACAGTCTTCATAAAGAGGAGTGTGTTTAGTGGGCCTCTCATCATCATCAAAAAGCAGGTAAGAATAAATGACACAGTCAAATGTGCCATGGAAAGTTTCATCTAATGATGATGCAGATATGGTGCATTTGTTGTCTTTCTGAGCTTGGGTAGAGACATCCTCATGAATGAGCAGGATGCGTGTTTGATCATGCATGTTCTACACTAAACAGAGCAGAAGGGACAAGCTCCATAAGAAAACTTGACCTTGCAACAGTGTTTATGCTGTGATTTTGTTTTAGGAAGTAAAGCATGCTCTGGATGGGATCTGACCAGATTCTATTATTTTATCAAGTTAGAATTCCCACTGTAACCTGTGGCAGATTTGCAGAAAGGGATTATAGGGTTTAAAGGTAATGTCACAAAGACTAAGAGACAGGGGTCTGAGCCTTATGCTCTTATCTCTTGAGTTCCAAAGGTTTTTAGAATAAATTTCTGGGTACTTTATGTATGTAAACAGGATGGATAATTAAAGTAATTCCTAACATTGTCTCTATTTTTGAGAAATATCAGAGAACTGAGTATTTGGCTGCCTTTCCCTCATAAAAGTTGTTTATTTTTGTTTTTTGGCTCCTTTTAAATCCAAACATCAGAGAACGTTGGAGTAGTCAGGATGTAATACCTCTTTTGCAAGTTAAAGAAAAGGAGAAACAGAAACATGAAAGCAAAGAGGTTTATTGAGATCTTTTCTTTTCCCACTGACTTTGGAATATTTTCTTCGTCTCCGCTCAGAGTAATGGAAACTATGACATTACATTCAGCAGCTACTCAAAGTCAGAAATAGCTCCTTACATCTGGCAAAGGAAAAAACCCACAACTACCCTGCGTTTTTTAACTGATCTCTAAAATTTTAAAATAATTTTTGCCTCACTATAGAAAGAGCTAATTGGTTCCTAACATAGATTTTTAATCATTTATTCTCCATTTTATATACTCTTTCCCTTTTCTTGTCTTTCATATTTATTAATCTAAAATTAAATATTCTAGTTGTGCAGCTGTGGCAACATCTCTTCCTTTAAGCCCAAATACTGAACTCAGATGTTCGAATGAAACTCATTGACTGAGCACAATCTCCTCTGACAGTCACAGCCACAGGCAGTTGGCCTTAGCTGTCAATTCCTTCACCACCACAGAACACAAAAAACCATTTTGGATCCACTGTATTCTGTGTGTCATTCTATGAAATCACATAACAGAATGATGCTGAGAATAAATGTGCTTTGCTTTTTCAGTTCAAAAAGGTTTCTTTTCCTGCCACTGTTTTGTAAATAGAAATATATCTTTTGTTCTAAGGTGAAATACACATTGTTCTTTAGGACATACCATTTTTCTTTTGCTCCCTCATCTTGTGCTTTGTATACATTCTTATTAGAACATTTTCAAGGGGACTGGTTTGTTTTCCTAAGTCCTTTGCCTTTCTGATATTGAAGGTATGCAATTTGGAGAAGGAAACTTTTTAGTAAGTAGCATATTCAGCCAATTAGGTCCTGATCCTCCTCCTTGCATCTTATGCACCTCTTGTATTTTCTGATTCCCACCACTGCAGAAGATAAACATAGCTCTTAATTACAAACTGTCATGCATTTTAAAAACATCAAAACAATTCTGCTAGTTCCAGTTCCCCTGCCATACGTAAGGGCACTTTCCACTAGACCAGACTGCTTAAAGCCCCATCCAACCTGGCATTTAACAATTCTAGGGATGAGGTATTCACAACTTCTCCGGGCAACCCTTTCAGCTGCCTCACCATTCTCACAAAAAAAGAATTTCTTCCCAATAGCTAATCTAAATCTACCTTCTTTCAGCTTAAAACCATTCCTCCTTGCCTTATCACTACATGCTCCTGTAAAAAGTTTCTCTCCATCTCTCTTTCTGGCCCTTTTAGGTACTGGAAGGCTGCTATAAAGTCTCCGTGTAGATAAAGTAAAATATAAAAATCGGTTCAAAACATTATGGATGTTCCCTTCATTAAACCACCTGGAGTTAATTCCTTACATGCCAAGTGCTCACACTGGCTTTCAGAGTCAAAAGATCAGTGATGAAAAAGAGACAAATCAATTTTAAAGACCAATTTGAACATTTTATGTTCTTCTTTTCTCTTCTTTTTCCAATGACATATTACAGTCATTTTATTTCATTGGCAGCTCTTCTATTCTGGTAATTCCACCTGCAAAATTATCTGGAAGATACAATTTCCCTCTATCTTTCTCTTTCTTTGGCCTTATTCATTTTAAGTTGTTGAATTTCTATCTGACCTCTTATCCATACTAAGTGAATTATTGGCTGAGGCTGATGTCATTTAAAATTGCATATATGTCATATTACATTTGAAACCTTTGCCTTCTTGAGATGGATATCTTGGAGGTTTTTTGGTTTTTTCTTCTTTTTTCCTCTAAGCATAGCTAATTTTATATCTCATCTTACTATATACTGCATTAGTCCTATCTAGATTTCTTCAAGTTCAAGATCTTTATGATAATATAATGACTAGAATTTATAAAAATACAAGATTTACTCCATGATAGAATGTCATAACATTCCTTTAGAATCATATTCTATTATTCAAGTCATGTGTGAAAAAATCTGTTTCTGAGTGCTGCTCTGAACTTTTCTGGACAGCTTTAAAGCTAAAACAATTATGATGCCAAAGTCATATGCAATTTTTCATATTTCAACTTTTCAATTAATTTTATTCTTGAGGATTATCTGCTATTTTATTTTCTGATAGAATGATTTTTAATCCATTAGCACATTTTATGCATTTGTGATTATAAAAATAAGCTGCATCTTACGTATCAGAATTACTTTCATTACTAACTGATTGCATCTTTACTTTCTAGTCGCATTTCTGTAAATCCAATATTTGGGGTTGAAAGTAATTAAACTAAAAAATAATTTCAAACAGGTTTTGATGACTTACAGTTCTTTGATATCTCAGAAGGAAGAAATTCAAAATGATAATGAAAAATTAAAGACCTCATTCAACCCTAAATCTGACTTGATTTTGAAATTTCATATTTCAGAGAGAAGAGCAATGTAGTTCTTTGTTAAGTAGCAGTACTCCAGCTTGAAAAAAATCCAGGTACAAAGATTATTAGTTTGATTTTATTTGGTTTTGTTGCATTTTTTAATATAAATTATCAATTTTAAAATATATTTAATTAATGTAAGATTTTCTTAAATACCAAGTTAAAATGTTAAGTATATTCATACAAAACCCAGAAACTAATTTTTATTTAGAAATATTATTATTACATTAAATTAAATAATTGATGAAAAAGATTAGTTTGGCCTTTTATGTAATATAGAGGGTCACAATCTCAGTGCTGCTCTATTCAGAAAGCCAGTGTCAGAACTAACTAACGAAATAGCAGATTAGATCAATAACGTGTTCTTTAAAAACTCAATTTAAGCTTGTTTGGCAAATTTATGAGATTTGCAGAAAATTGCCTCAATTTTTCAGAAAATTTATGAGTTCCAGAGATATTGAAAGGAGTCGAAGAAGAATTTTGAAAATAAACTTATTTTTTGATGCTTCAGATGTCAAACTAAATTTAAAATGTTTCACATTCCTACCTATACGAGAAAAACAAAGGTCAATCATTGATTCAAAAATTGTAATATATCATATTTAGACTACCAGGGATTTATTCTATTTTCTTTCTGTTGAATGGCACCTTGGAATATATTTGGTTTTTATTTACAGATGTGTCTGCAAAAAGGTGTACAGAAAAATCTTAATGTTTTTACTTGAAATGAAAAGAGATATTGTCAAATAAATTCTTAGGCTTAGGAGATGACTAATTTCTCGTGCCTGAAATGACGACTAACTTGAAGGTTATGAAAAATTTCTTGATCAAAACAGAACAGCTAGTGATACAAATATCTGTAGCTCAGCTTAGGTTGCTCTCTCCAAATATATTTTTAATATTAAAGTTAGACTGCTGGTTCCAGCACTGTAGAATTACTCAATAGATTGCTGATAGAGGCAGAACAAGCTGTACTGCTGAGTAGAACCATTAAGTATAATGTTTATATGTTCTCTAAATTTCTATAATGTTACTTCTAGCCTTCCAAGGTGGGGAATCTGACAGTATACCCATAGGGTTTTTTTTTTTTCCTTTTTTTATTTTAAAAATAAATCTTGCTGATATAGATCTCTGTGTCTGCTTAGGAACTCTGATTTTTGGAGAGTGTTAAGAAACTGGTTGCACTGACAGATTTCTATTGTTTTGGTTTGATTTTTATTTTTGGCCATATATAGTCTCCACCACTGTTTCCTGGGGCGCAAATAATTCTCCTGAAACACATAAACCTACATGGAGGTTCAATGTATCTTACTTGCTCTCTGAGCTGCATCTCTATTTTGTTAACTGGTGCTGCAAATTACTCATGCTTCTAAGAGAGCAACACTGTAAAAGGCTAAAGTACAAGATTCACAGATTCTTCACTCTAGAAATAACTATTTATGATGTCAGGTGATGCTCAGTGTGAGGAAGAGGACTGAAACTGACAGTAGGAGATTTTAAGCACCAAATAGGAAATATATTTAGAGTACCTACTTCTGCATGCCCATTGCAAACATTCAGAGTGTACTAACCTGGGAAAGTTTGGTTTATCCTGTCCCTGCCATGCTCTCAATACATGAAATAGAATGAGCTGGTGCATGGTAATTTTGAAATACTCCTTGATATTCCATCATATTTTATACTGTATAACTGGAATTATCAAAATAGCTTCTCTATTTCAAGTATAGTTCAGAATAAAACTATGGCCAGAATCGTAAAATATGATTTCCAAGGTTTATTTTCCAGAGAGGCCGTTTACTCATTAATACAGATGTTGCACAAAATGAAAATCTCTGAAACAGCATTATTATCATGATGGAGTTTCTGCCCACCCCTCCTAACATACATGATACACTGCAGTTTATGCCTGTGTCCTTTCTTTCAGACTGGACCATTAGATTGTTTCCTTTACTAATCCAGAAGCTATAAAGCACAGTGGATAGCTAGACATAATCTGAATGCATAGTTTCCTTTGCGAAATGGTGTTAAGGAAAAAGATTTCATTGTTGGTAAAGGCTTCCTGAGGGCTAAGGCAAACAAAATAAGATCAGCATAGTGTTTTATTCTATTTACATAACTGTTAGCACTTTTCATTTTTCAATTTTACCTGATAATATAATTTTTTTTTTCTTTTTACCTCCAAGGCAACATGAAATGATATAGAAAAAAATGTTCCCAGGAAATGGGACTGTTAAATTCTTTTCTTAATGGCAACAGAAAGAACACATTCACTGAAGCACTCATTGATGTTTCATTAACTTGAAACAAAGAATTAGAGCTCATAGAAAACTGTTAAGTATGATCTACATCAGAGGTCCATTATTCTGAAGAAAGTAAAATATGTGCCACTTCTGCTACAAAAAAGCCCCAAAACCCAAAATACCCCCAAAATTGTAAGAAAAATCTGGGAAGAATATTCATACTAATTTCTCCTTTCAAAACAATGTGCAGAACGTGACATCAGTTAGAGTATACTGAACTCATATTCTATAATAAGAGAACTCTAGATAAATAATTTTTAAATTATTATTTATCTCTACATTAGTTTTGAGAAAAAAAGTCTTAGAGTTTCTTTCCCTCTTCAGTGTACACGGTCTCTTATTTGTCAGAATGATTTCCTATTTCTTTTCTTGTTACACCTTTGAATGTATGCTTGTACTGAAAATTCCCATTAAAAAAAATTTTGGAAGTATTGCAAATATTTCTACAGGACACTGGTTTAAAGGTTTCTGAAATGAAACCAGAACATTATGAGAAACTAGTCTCATCTCCATAGATGCAAGTAAGCCCTTTACTGCATATTCACTTTCTCCCAGATTCAGATTTCCAGACACCACCGCTGCCCTACTGCCCACAGACAGAAGCAGATTCATGAATTCATGGTAAGCCTCAGGGGTGGGGAAGTACCTGCACCAACCCAGACTGAGATGCCTCTACATGGTTTTTCTCTATAGACAGGAGAGCTGCTACTGCCACAGAGACCAGCTACAGTCTATTTAGGTCCTTCCCCAGGCATACTGGAGATTCCAGGATCTTCTCTAGATGAAGCCAACCAAGGAAATTAACATTTTTTACCTCCTTTGAGTACTATAACCATAAAGGTGAAGAAAAAATGCAGCGGCCTCCCACACTGCTCATCTAAGACATACCAAATGTATAAAATACTTCAATACTTTGCAAGGTTTCTGCTGTGGAGGTCTTGGGCATGTTGCAGTACAAGTACAGGTTATATCAATTTTTTTTCTAGTTGAATTGTGGTTAAAAATTCGCAGCCTTTTCCATGGTCTGCGTAGTGGCAGGTATGTGATAACTGCTCGTATTGTTTCTGTCTCCAGCAATTGTAGTCTGGAGCTCCAGACTATAGATGTGTATTACTGCAGCAATGGATTGTAGTTTTCAGGATACAGCTGTGTTGTTCTGCAGGGTGACTGACCTTAAACAGGTTATGAAAACTTGAGGGAAATTAACAAAAATATTTATGGAACATAAGACAACTCCTCGTTGAAGATGTAATTTGACCAGCAGACAGTTCGCTCCACAACTCGTTCATTGAAACGGAAGTCCCTGATTAACCTTAATGCAAAGAGAATTAGACTGCTGTCAAGTATGGGGTAAAGTCTCCAGTTAACAGCAACGCCACAGAAAAAAATACACCCTGAATACCTATACTCAAACTTCTTAGCATTTTATACACATCCCCTTAGTCTGTGATAGAAATGAAATACAGGAATGAGATCTCAGTTGTTCACAGGGATAACCTTGTTTTGCACAGAACATGGTAGATGGTTTCAGTCAACACATTCAAGTTTTCCTTTTTTTGCAGCTCTGGTGCAGCTGACTGGCTGATGTAAGTTCTCTTAGGTTTAAAAATGTGCAGGTAGGGAAAATAAAACCAAAAAATCATACTTCATGAAAGAACATGAGAAAGCTACTTTTTTTTCCTTTTCTATATTGACTTCAAAGGAGATAGTCTAAGACATAATGATTTTTAAAGACTAAAAGCATGTTTTTTCAGAAGTAAATGCAAGTCTCTCTCTCTCTAGAAAGAGTTTTCAAAGGAAAATGGAATTAGGAGTGATGCAGCTACAGATTTTTCCCATGTTAAGACAGGACTTTTTATCAGACACACAACTGCTCTACCATCTGGATATTTTACATGACACTACTTAAACATTTCCAAATGATTGAGAGATATCTTTTAACACAAATATCAAATTAAAGTTTTCCAATTAAGGTTCCATATGTATTAATACTCCATGTCCCAAATTCACTGGTGTTATAAATTATCTCGGTGCCATATATGACTGCTGCTTGTATTTTGAGCCTTAGGGATGCACTGTAATCTATCAAATTGTATTTACTAATTTCAAGGTTTAATTCTCATATTTATTTCCCAGGTGAAAAGGTGAAACTCATTACTGGGAATAGACTTAGCAAAAGGTCTATGCCCTTTCAAGACCTCTAAAGCTTCAGGCAAAGTAATCACGCAGACCGACCTTATAAACAACATCACATTTTGATATACTTGTGAGCTCCACACTAGTTGTCCAAGAGATGGAAAGAGAAACAGAGGCAGAGAAGATGGAGAGAGGAATATCCCTGGGTATTTTCATTTTCCAATCAAATTATTTGTTTAGATTCTTGGTAGGTTGTTTAATAGGAAAAGCTGTATTTTGTGCACTACATGAGGCAACAGCATTTTCCTTAATTATATTTGATAGTTTATCCATCTTCCTATGCTTCCCATAGGGAATAAAAAGATAACTGCTTTCTTAAAGCAATAAAGGCAAACTGTCTAAACCAAATATTAAGTTGTGTTATAATAGCCTCAACTTTTCTAAATTACTTCAATAAAATCCCCAAATTGCTGTAATCAAGACGAAGATTGGAGAAGCTTTGCAGGTCAAATGGCAACTTTATTAATGTGTGAAGCTAGCAAAAAGGACAATAAAAATAAGATTTAAGTTATAAATACATTTAAAAGCAGCAAATAAAGAACATGAACTGCTATTTTATACTGATGGTGGGAATATAGCACACACATGAACAAGTTATCCACCTGGTTTTTTTTAATATTGAAGAATTCACTACTCCCCACTGAAATTGCAGGAATAATGACAACAACAACAATAACAACAAACAACAAGAAAGATAGAATAATTAGCATTCAATTTTTTTGGAATTATTACTTTTAAATGATTTTTTAAAATAATTTTTTTAATTTTTTTACTAAGAGAGTAAAAACCCCCCAACGCTAAACATGTTAATGACAAAATAAACCCTAAAGAAACTACATTCAAAGCAATTAATTTACCGAGGATATTTTGACAACAGTTAGAGCTGTGTTTTACCATAGCCAGAAGGCTGTTGTACCATTCAGTGCGACCTGGACAGGCTGGAGAGCCTAATGAATTTGGCAAAGGCAAGTGTGTAATCCTGCACCTGGGGAGGAATAATCCCATGCACCAGCACAGGAATCAGCTCTGAAGAGGAGGACCTGGGGATCATGATAATACAGAAAGTCAACCACGAGCCAGCAGAGTGCCCTTGTGGTCAAGAAGGCCAGTGGTATCCTGGGGTGCACTAGGAAGCACATTGCCAGCAGGTTGAGGGAGGTGATCCTGCCCCTCTACTCAGCCCTGAAGAGGCCACATCTCTAGTGCTGTGTCCAGTTCTGGGTTTCCAGTACAGCAAAGACAAGGAACTTCTGGAGAGGGCCCAATGGAGGACTAGGAAGATGATTAGGGGCCTGGAGCACCTCTCTTATGAGGAAAGGCTGAAAAAGCTGGGTCTGTTCAGCCTTGAGAAGAGATGAATGAGAGAGGATCTTGTAAATGCCTATAAATATCTCAAAAGGGCAGGTGTCAAGAGGATGTCTTCAGTGACAGGACAAAGAGCAACAGGCACAAATTAAAACACAGGAAGTTGGATCTGAACAAGAGGAAGAACTTGAGTGCAACAGAGCACTGGAACAGGCTGCCCATAAAGGTTGTGAAAGTGTCATAATAATATGTAATGTACTGTAATAATCATCAAGTATCTTCTTCCCCGGAGATATCCAAAGCCTACCTGGATGTGATCCTGTGCAAACTGCTCTAGGTGGACCTCCTTTTAAAGAGGCATTGGACTAGGTGATCTCCAGTGGCCCCTTCCAACCCCAACTATTTTGTTAATTCTCGTGAAATGTACAATGCAATAATGGAAATAAATTATATATAGGAATATACAAATAAATGGAACAATAAACCATTAAACTTCTTGTTCCTATATTGATTCTTTTCCTGGAAACAAATGAATAGATATAAAGTTAAACCAGTTCAATTATTTCACTGAAATATTATTGTCTTATACTGTTTTGTATTACTTATATACCAGTACAACAGGCTTGGATGAACTGGAACTTTCCATTTTACATTAGTGGCTCATGTACTTTTGTTATGTTTCATGATAAAATGCATTTGGTCATGAAGAGAAAAACAGCAGTGTGTGTGGCAATAAACAGAAGAGTTCAGCTGGAATTTGAAAATCAGTTCTTTATTTACAAAGTCTTCTTGAAACTTGCAGACACTTTTCAAAAAGTGCATTGGATGTTGCCACAGTGTCACTTAATTAGTTGTTAACCTTCTAAAATAGAATCTCATTTTAAAATTTTGTCCTATTTTAATGAATGGCATGATTTTAGTTTGAGTTTTTTAAAAAGCTCTTGTATTTCTCATGCTATATGTAAACTTCGAATAAACATTTAAAACTGTAATATATTTTATATTGTCTTTATGTTGCAAACTCAAAAAAAAATTATATTACAATGAATACTGTAATGGTGACACATCAACATCTGTGTTAAAACTGTCCAAAATATCAGTCTTTTGTAAGAAGCATAAAAGTAAACATCTTACTTAAATATCTATAAACAATAATGAATGAAATTTCTTTCTTTTTGGAATACAAGAACACTGTCCTGGCTATTAAATGGAATGCAGACTAACAATAAGCTTCAAGCTAAATTTCTCTAAAAAGAAAATATTTTCACCATCTCATGTCAATAATTTTCATCATCTGATACAATAGCAATAGTTCAATGGTGTTAATCCTGGGTTAAAATTACTTGTCCTCATACTAGATTCAGCTTCCAAATGAGGTATTTTTCAATTAAAATTGCTTGTAGGCTGGTGAGGGATAGATAATTTTAGAAAAGAATAGGGGTTTTAAAAAATTTTTTTCACAATTAAAGTAGAAACATATTCACCCATGAATCTCTGAACTTTTTCTTAAGAGTGTTATCTGCAAGAAAAAGTACAAATAAAGTGTACTATTTTGGGAATAGTCTCAGTTTAACTTAAATAAATTCCTTTTTTAAATAAAAAAAGTTTGGCTTTATACAGAAGTAATATTCTTTATAATGTGGAGAAAACCCAAAATGGAAAAATGAGAAAAAAAAAAAGTCTATAATTTTTCTGTTTCAATTTTTTTTTGTAGGAGTGAACCTCTAAAAGACCTTAGAAGGTTTTGTATCTTCCCAGGTGTCTGAACTTGTTTTGGGCTCACCACTCTCAAAAGGATGTGAACAAAACTTGAGTCTATGTAGTGGGTTTTTTTCTGCAAATTTTATGTAGCTCTCTTTCTTTGGAAAGGAGAGTCCTTGGTAGGAACAGAAATTATAGCAGAGACTAATCTGAAACAGTTTTTATGGTCCTTTAACTAAGGTTAGCTTCACGAACCAAAATAACTGATGAGGATTGAAAAAGACTTGGGATAGGGCATTTGGGAGATTGGTGGCTTTTTGCCCAGCCTAGTGGTTTATGACTTGTTCTTTTTCATTACATATGCTGTAGTTATGACTCAGTCACTGAGCTGAATTCACAGTAGAGAGGATAATAGAAATCAATGCCATGGAAAAGAATAAACAATGAAAGCTCTCTATTAATGACAGTTTTCTTATACACAGATGAAAATTGAGCCTTTTAGTCAGATCACAAGAACTTCTACTTCTTGCCCAATTTTAAACTTAGCACAGCGTAAAACCAAAAAATTCAAAAAAACAACAGTAATTGGAACCAGGAGAAAACAAGGCACGCCATTAAAGTTAGAATATTTTATAAATTCTGATAGTAAGGTCTTAAAGTTAAACTTTAAAGTTGACTGCTCTGCACAAGACTTCATGATATCACAGAATCACAGAATCACATCATAAGCTGAGCTGGAAGGGAAACACAATGATCATCGAGTCCAGCTACTGGCCCTGCACAGCACCATCCCCAAGAGCCACACCATGTGCCCGAGAGTATTGTTCAAACACTTGAACTCTGCCAGGCTTAGTGCTGTGACCACCTCACTGCGGAACCTGTTCAGTGCCTGACCACCCTATGGGTGAAGAACCTTTTTCTAATATCCAACCTAAACCTCTCCTGACACAACTTCAGGCCATTCCCTTGAGTGTTGCCACTGTTCACCACAGAGAAGAGATCCTCTTCCCCTCCTCTTCCCCTCACAAGGAAGTTCTAGACTGCAGTGAGGTCTCTCTTCAGTCTCTTCTTCTCCGGGCTGGACAAAGTGACCTCAGCTGCTCTTCATATGTCTTCCCCTCACGGCCCTTCACCATCTTCATAGCCCTCCTTTGGACCCTTTCTAACAGTTTAATGTCTTTCTTACATTGTGGCACCCAAACCTACACCCAGCACTCAAGGTGAGGCTGCCCCAGTGCAGAGCAGAGTGGGACAATCCCCTCCCTGGCCCGGCTCGCGCTGCTGTGCCGGCTGCCCCCAAGGACAGGGTTGGCCCTCCTGGCTGCCAGGGCACTGCTGACTCATATTCAACTTGCCATCGACCAGGACCCCCAGCTCCCTTTCCGCGGTGCTGCTTTCCAGCACCTCATTCCCCAGTCTGTCTGTAAATCCAGGGTTGCCCCATCCCAGGTGCACAATCCAGCACTTTCCCTTGTTGGACTTCATCTATTTGGTGGTCCTCTAATTTGTCGAGGTCTCTCTTCAGGGCCTCCCTGTCTTTGAAGGAGTCAAGAGCTTCTCCCAGTTTTGTATGATCTCTGTGACATACATCAGACCTGATAATTCTTCTGCAAGCAGAAGAATAGGCCTTAAAGGATAGGCCTGTTGAGACAAACTATTATGAAGGCAGTGGATTAGCCTACACTTCAGGAAAAGACTGATCTCAGATACCTGTCTGCCTCACATTTGTTTGGCTCTTCACCAGAAAGCATGCAAGCTACCTGGAAGAGACTTCTGGGCATGATGTCTGGGTATGGCTTTCAGCCACAGAACAAAAGGTGAAATTGAGTTTGAGAATAGATGCTGCATTCAGTTTTGTAAACATAGGTGCCTAGTTCTATTTTGTTGCTCTTTATTGGGCCGGGAGATATAACAAGGGATATACGGATTATTTACATCTCTTGGGATCTGCAGCCAAGCTAGAACACCACCACAGTACCTAAAATGACACTAGGTGATTGTTCTTAATTTGCTGAAGTTAGCCACGGACACAAGAAAGTTTTCTGGGTTTAGATTATTTGGTTATCTGTTTTTATAGTACCTAAAATTGAAAACTTTCTTTACAGTTATTGAAGAGTTAATGAGGATTTTCATGTGAGCTTAGACTGAGTAGGCTGACAACTATGATGGATGAGATATTTTGCCTATACGTAGACATCAGAGATATGTATTATACCTTACTCAGGTTGCAAAGTCTGCTTCAGAAAACCATGGGAACTATGTTGAACCTGTGCTGTATCTGTGCTAAAGATGTCAGACAAACTAAGAGATCTCAAATAGTATTTTAGGTATAAAAACTGATATAAGTAATACCTGATGAGTACTTCTTATCAGCTGAAATGCTGTCTATGCTCCTGAGTCTTTTTTGGAGGAAAGGCTGAGGTACTATCAGATATCATAGACCAGGCATTTAAAATTGTAGCTTATGCCTGTGTTTAAGCATCTGAATTCCACCCTTTGCTCACACACTGGCATTTAGATTAGGGTATCATGATCACTAATGGAAATTAAATCTATTTTACAAGTGGCCTTTGGAACAATTTGTCCATGAATGGTAGGGGCATACACTGAGGAAGTTTTGTTTCGTTAGTAGAACTATGGGGATACTCCTTAGCTTTTCCTAGTATTATTTTTATAATTATCTTCATTTATAAGATAAATGCCTAATATCTGTGGTATCAAAATGGGTGATAATAATATTACTTTCAAATAATATTACTTTCATATTTCTAACCCTTATGTTGTTTATCATGTATTCTTTCAACTGACAGAGCACTAAGTTCCCTGAAAAAGGATAGAAATCTTGTGCCAACCAGTTGGTTGAGTCAATATTCAGACAATGTAGGGTCTGCAGAAGTGCTAATATTATATGGCAAGTGTTAGGATATCTTACTAATAACTTAAAGCACCTAAAATGAATTACCATTAAAAGTCCTGTTTGTTCTATTATTAACACAATATTAAAGAAAAATTGTCTAGTGTTGAGCAGTCTCACTGCCTCTAATATGCCTTACTCCACACACACATTTTCTACACACAGAACTGCAGCAGTAATTAGGACTTTGGGTTTCGGGCTACCCATTTTGGTTAGTTACAGCAGTGTTATGTCTACTGAAGCTCATACCTAAGCAGAAGACATTGCTGAAAATACGTGTTTAGAGCAAGACCGGTGTTTGGGTTGCCAGATCCTCTGATTTGTCACAAATGCCATGTAATGAGGTGAGGTTCAAGTCTAGATACAGACTTCTAACTTCATGTAACTACAATATCGACATTCACACATCAGCCAGGTGTTTCATGTAACAGGGTATCTAATGAAAATAAGAGGGGTGATTCAGTGGTTGCCTGCAAACATGAAATGCAGTTTGAAATTTTTGGGTTATCTCTCCCAGGCTCCAGCTGATCCACCAGAAGGCAACAGATATTCTCTGGCTTGTATACAAATATCAGATGCCTCCAGGTAGAAACTCTCAGGTTGTAGCATGTACATGGAAAACCAGACTACCACATTGGTCTCCAGAGCATCAGGATAAACTGATGAGAGATGAAAACTATTACATTCAGTCTTGCAGGCTTCACCTTCAGGTTCTGATGGTATAGATCTCAGACTGTAGGAATCTGCTCTTTGACAATTTTTATATAAGCACACAGAATTTCACAAATTTTGTGGGTTTTGAGGCACCTCTGCTGTTATATTATTGCCAGACAATAAAAGGCAGAAAGAAGAACTTCCTCCAGCAGAATGTAATTTTTCCCTTTCCAACTGTGCTGACAAGATGTTTTAGTTGTTTCTTGGATTTAGAAAGAGTGTTTCCTTTCAGAAAGCCAAATGTTTGGGGATTTTTTTTTTTGTACTAACACTTGTCTAGCTATGCTTGCCTGAGTGTCCAAAGGCTCAATCTGACCAAGTCTTCTGGAGAAGAGCAAGGGTTGCTCCTGTTTCTCTTTTCCTATAGAGGCACAAACCTTCCATTCCATCAGCCCCTTCCAATTAATAACAACCCAGAATTTTTCTTGATTTGATTCTTTCCTTTTGTGACTCCATATAGTGCTGCTCAAATGACAGCATGTTAAAAGCAGGAAAGATTGTTTATATTTTCAGGGAACAATGTAGCATATAGCTTTTTTGTTACCCAACTTACTTCAAAAGTTTTCTCAGGTCACTGTATATAGTATTTAGTTCTGTTTTCAATTAATTCTCCCTCCCAACCCCTCATATATCTCACCCCTTCATGTGGCCTGCCAGCTGCCCTTGAAGATACACCTCACAGGACACTCTCACCCTGCATAAACAGGTTCAAGAAGAGATGGGAAGATGGAGCTCTAAAATTAACATTTCTGTTCATTTCAGCAGTTCTTAAAGCTCCCACGGCGACACTTAAGTTTTAATTTTCCACCAGTTTCTAGTGCACTGTTTCCAAATTTGTTTTTATGCAAACCCTAGTGAACACAATCCAACTTGTAATAGAAAGTGAGTTTGTGGGGCAAGCTCCAAACAGTTTATGAGTTCTGAGGACTTTTTCAGCATATTTGCCAGATTCCATCAACATAGAGAAAAGTTAACTTCTGTTTTTATCCTGGAATGTGAATTTGTTTTCTTTCGTAAATGCTTATTTCCATCACTTACATTGAAGCTTATGTTGCACATGAGGGTATATGAGTTTAAAGACAATTATATTTTAGTTGGTGAAAACAGGAAAAAAAGGAAAGAAATGTACATTCACTTGCAGCTATGCATATCTATTCTTAATGAAGCCAGGTGTATATTACACCTGAAGGATTATAATTTAATCCTATATAAGTAATGAGAAAATTGCTATTAACTCAGAAAAATTGTGTTTAAAAACAGAATTAAATTTAGAATTCTGAGTCTTTTGCAAAATCAATGTGGAGTAGGGAGAGTTCATAGGAAAGCTGGTTATTATGCCTTTGTTCTCTAGATACAGTAAGCCTCAGATTGTTTAAACCTGGCACATTCTTAAATAAGGGTTGGAAACTGTACAATGTGCTCTTTGATACTTCTCCTCTCCCTCTTTCTTATGGGAGTGCAGACACAATACTGCAGTCAGCAAATTATCAACTAACTCCCAGCCAGTTTTGCATATAAGTGATATCAAATTATTTTGTCCAAAACCTGTGCCAGCATACTTGGAAATTGGAGAAAATACTGAGGTTTTGAAAATACTAGGACAGGCATACTGGGGCAGTTTAAAAGTAGCTGTCAGTGAAATACATCATTATGAAGCCAAATCATAAGTTTATGGAACTTTTTTCTTTCTCTTCTTTCTTTCTTCTTTCTT
>WBMZ01003299.1:138592-188223 GCA_013400975.1 Atrichornis clamosus
TTTCTTTCTTTCTTTCTTTCTTTCTTTCCTTCCTTCCTTCCTTCCTTCCTTCCTTCCTTCCTTCCTTTCTTCCTTCCTTTCTTTCTTTCTTTCTTCCTTCCTTCCTTCCTTCCTTCCTTCCTTCCTTCCTTCCTTCCTTCCTTCCTTCCTTCCTTCTCTTCCTTTCTTTCTTCCTTCCTTCCTTTCTTCCTTTCTTTCTTCCTTTCTTCCTTTCTTGCTTCCTTTCCTTCTTTTTCTTGTGTATGCATGTATGTATTTATTTATTGTTCCCAGATATGAATTGTGATAATAATTGTTTAGATGAAATAAGTCATATGAAATGAAGTTATGGGGTTTTTTGATTAGTGGAATCTGCAGGTGAAGAAGAGTAACCTCATAAAGCTGATTGAATACAGTGCATTATGGATCAGTGTACTGTAAAAAAGTGAAGAATAAAAGTTAACAGACTGTGATGGTTATTTATTATGATAAATTTGGAGGTGAATATAACAAAAAAAAGGACTTTTTTTTTTACTACTGTAAAAAATCATAATGTCATTAACTAGATTTCAATGAAATGTGATTCTGTGCTGGCAAAATGAAAAACCAAATCAAACCAAACAAAACCAGCACAGTAAAATATGCTCTGGTTATGACTTCTAATTTTATTTCATTTTCTCCATGTTGATCTCAATTAAAGAAAGTATTAAAGGAAGAGATGAATGCTGTTAGAGTAAGAAGAAAAATAAGTTTGTTATGAGTTTGATATCATACCTTGTGTTGAAGAATTCTGCTTACTACAGTGTTTCATCTACTGCTTCTCACAGCTCATCCAGAAACAGATTAGTATACAGTGAAGACAGGCAAACAAACCCAGGTTCAGAGTCAGTCTGTAGTTAAACTCAATGATGAAATTCTCTGAGGACTAGGAAGATGAAGTTCACAGATATAATATTTTTTTAGTCCAAATGAGTATATGAGGATACAGCATTAGTAAAGGATTTTAGGAAATAAAGTAAAGTAGTAAAGTAGTGAAATATGTCCTTGAAAGCATATAAAAGCACATCATCTATACCCATGAGAAGTGGGATATGTCAGTAACAAGAAGAAACAAATGTGTAAAGTACAGAACAGTACAAGAACAGATCTAAGATCAGAGCAAGTGAAAAAACTTTAAAAGGCTGATTAGTTTTTCATTTAAACCTATGAAAAGTTCTGTAAGATTGCCCTTTGCTTCTCCCTAAAAGACACAAGGCCAAAAGTTAGGCAAGGATTCCTTTAGCAATTGATTTCTGCAGCAGAAGGGGTTCTGCAGGACTTTCATACACTGGTCTAAGCCACTCTGCAGTAGTCTCTTCATATACCATTTTTTGTGCAATGTGGGTTTTTTGTTAGCATTTGTACAAGGGAAATATATTCAACATAGAAGTCTACCTAATTATGAGAAGAGTTTCCTTATAATTAGGTAGACTTCTATGTTGAATTAAAGGTTGAATTTAAGGTTGAATTTTTCCATGAGGTGATGCTGCCAGTGATACAATAGCTCATATTTCATGTCTGAACCTGCTCTTTGCATCTCCGTAGACTCCAAATGCATTATTTTATATAAAGAATTCTTTTCCCTTTTGACTTTAATTAAGCTCCATCATCATGTACTGGTGGAATACTTACCACTTAATTTTTCTTCTTTAAAAATCCTCGCTGCTATGTGAGTTTTTCCAAATTTTCACAGCTCTTTGTCTTAAATTTTATTGCTTCCAGAATTGCTCATAGGAAATAAAATGTCTTTTGGCATAAGAGTATCAATTAGGTCTTGGCGTGACGTCTTTTTCAGTGAAAAATAGTTCCCTGCATGAGTTCCAGAACAGCAGCAACAAAATCACTTAAATGTTTTGTACAGAGGGCTGTGTAAGAAAGTCTTTTGTGTGCACAGGGAATATCAAGCCCAATGTCAAAACACAAACTGGTACACTGAATAAAAACCATGCCTTGACTATAGGAAATCTTTAGGGACATAGAAACCCTGTGTTTTCATTAAGAAATAAGATGACCTGTGAAAGAGGATGTCTGTACAATCCTTCTGGGACTAACAGCAATGAAACAAATCAGTTTTTAAAATAGAAAGATCACACAACAATACATTTGCTCACAGACAAGAGCTGCAGAGCTGCCAGGCATTTGGGAGATCATTTCCAAGTGCTCCTCCAACCTCAACTGGAAAAAATGCCATTTTCTGGGTTCATATAGAATAGAAAATAAAATGAGCTCCAAACAGTGCCTCAGGACTGACTACATGACACAGAGACATCTGTGATGTGGCTATGAATACGCACTGACTGGTCCTTACAGGTGACCCCCTGTACAGCTTGGCACACGATCCACTCACGGCAAATCCACAGTAATTGCACAAGTGGGCTGTGTGGCAGATCTGCTCCCCCTTCTCTGCAGAGCGCTGGGTCTCTCTCTTCTCTCTCCTGTGGCAGAGCAGCCAGAGAAACTCTGGCAGGCCTAGGGCATGTAACAAAACTCAGCCAAGAAACTCCAGTGGGAGGAGGAAAGAAAGTGAGACAATATTTCTTCTAGCTTATGCTTCAATAATTAATAACAAAAAATAGGATTCCAGGCCCTTGCTTCATTTTGATGATGACACTTTCCAGTCTGAGTGGAGAAGCCAGAGAGGAAGAAAGGGATTTAGCTTTTAGAGCAAGTCTGACGAGTGCACCCTGACTTGTGCTGAGAAATTATTTTGTCTATGTGAAACAGAAATCTGGCCTTTCTTGTTACGGAGACGGCTGTGAGATGTGTCAGAGACTTCTGGCATGCAGTGCATTGAATAATACAGTACAGAAAACACCCCAAAACCCGTGGAAACAGGTAGTGAAGGTAGAGACTCTTAGTTTGAAATAGGCAGTCCCAAGGGTAAGTGGCACTTGCAGGATATGTGTAAAAGAGATATAACCAGTATAGAATACATGGCTTGCACATCACATTTTCACCTAACTCATTCCTACCTATACATGGTTTAAGTGCATGAACCTTACACGTAAAACTGTTGTTTAAATACATTTATAGAAAGGCAGACATACAGAAGGAGATTAGTCTTTCCTGCACAGAAGCACAGCACTTCACCAGACATACTCATCTCTACATCCAGCTGCAGCATACTGTGACGGCAGGAATCATCTCATCCCCTGTGCGGGCCTGGGTATGAGAAGTAGCACATCAGTGGCAATTATTTGTTCCATGCTGATGAGGGAAAGGTATTATGTGCCTGTAAAACAGAAGCAAAGGCCTTAAAGATTTTAGGCCAGCAGTGACAGAAATTTTCTAAAATTGTTCCTATGACAGGGATAGTGAATCGATGGCAGGTGTCATGATTGCAAATGGTGTGCAAGTAGGGCTTGAGATATCTGCTCTTTTCTGGCTGCTCTGGACCTTTTGCTACTCACACGCTCTGGCAAGCAGTGGCTGGTTATAGGAAGTGTTCAAAGTATCAGCTAAAAGATAAGGATATAATCTATAGACCGTACGGAGCGGAAGGAGATAAGGCTGAATAAAGAGTAAGTGGGGTGAGAAATATTGGCACAAAGTGTGAAAAAGGTTCATCAACACATCTTAGTCTTCACAGAACTTTTCACACAAGTGTATACTATTTAAATGTAATGTTTAATGATGACAGATATAGCCAAAACAGTGTAATCATGCTCTGAAGAGTTTATTAGCTTAAAGGATGTAATTTCTTCTCCACCTTTTTTAGTCTGCTTGTGAGTGTTTAGGCATCAAATTTCCAGATATGGCAAAAATTCAGGAATAATTTATAATAATACTTTAATAGCATAGTAATTAAATAGTATATAATATTAATTTGTAATAATAGCTTATATTTAACACATAATAGAATGCACTGATTTATAGCTAAGTCTATGCATTTTACATATATACTTATAATGGATAAAATGTGAGAAATAATCTTTCAAAATCACATCAAAAAAACTATTTGCAGCTATCCAGCCTGCACATGATGAGGTAAATATACCTTCAATGAGTTGTGAAATTTAAGAGAAATGCACTGGTTAGTTCTTTACTGGCAAAAGTAGGAACAGTTCTAGTGAAATGAGAGGTCTGAACTGTTAAGCCTTGACACCTGTGGTGCAGTTTTTTTCTCCCTATGGGTCTTTTGTCTGTGAGGTTAGTGGTAATGTAGAATGACAGAATAATTACTGTTAAAATATCTTTTTCCAAATGGAATGTGATTACGCAATGAATCATCTGTACAGAGAATAAAGTATATTAATGCACCCCACTTCAGTCAGTCAGAATCCAATTGAGAGTTTAAAGCACCATAAAGTTTACTCTTTTCTTTTTCTTCTTTTTTTCCTTTTTTCCATTTTTTCCTATCTTTCTGGGGAAATCTTAACCCTGAAAAGTTTTTTGTTTTTTTTCTTTCCTTTTTAAATCTAAAGGAGCTTATGTCTCAAATAATCTCATTGAGGAGATAAAAGCAGAAGCTCTCCAAAAGCCTGCATTAGAAGGAAGAAAAGTTTCTTCTGTTGCTGAGAAAGACAGGGTCATTTCCTCTGATCATCAGCTATTCTAATTTCTGTTTCATAGCTGTGACCTGGGTTCATGACTTCTGGGTTTTCTGTCAGATTCACATCATCACCTGCAATTTTCATAATGTAAAACTCCTGGAAAACATGGAGTAAGACAAGCTTAAATTAACCTTGCAAAGTCTGAGCTTTACGCTGGCTCATTAATTTCAAAGCACATGTAGTTCTGATACCAAAGGATAGAGATTCCTTTCAGCTGTACAAATGAACTGTAATAAAAATATGAAAGATTGTAACTTTGGTACTAAATCTGATAAGAATGAGAATGAGATTTGTGTTTTTGTGTGTAGTTCCCTTTTCTCATATGAGAAACATAAATACTGTAATGTAATCAGTTTTCTATATTAAGGCATTGTGCAAGCAGTGAAAAAATTCTTTGAATCTTAAGGGAAAGCTGAGGAGACAATATATCTTCATTTGCTAAAATCCAGTCTCTACTATCCAACTTTGATAATGTGCTTAGTATTATGTTTTTAATGAAATCACATTAACCACTTTTTTATCAGGCAAGAATACTTCTGTGTTCTTTAAGCTTGCTGTGCTCTAGTAATTAATATAAATATATTTCACTGCTTCTGAAGTATAGAATATGTACATGATCCATGGAAAATTATCCCGGAACAGTACCTTGGTAAATTAAAAGTATAATTCACTGCTGCTTTCACCTTTACTAAATTTAAATATTGTCAGGGCTGCTTCAGAGATGTTTTAAGAAACAATAAATTTCAACATGTCAACACTTATTGTGATAACATTAACACAGTAACATATAATGTGTTTAGCAACATCAATGTGCCATATAAACCCACTGCATGCCACTGCCTATGACAATCTTCAGCATCCCATGTTCGGCTGTTCTGGGTTAAGGGTGTTTATTGATTTAGGTATACAAAATATATTTTTTTTCTCACTTGTGTCCCATTGACAAAGCAAAATATTTTAATTAACCAATCTATTCTCTCAAAAAATTTAATATGCCTGTCATTACAAGTCTTAATACATTTTCAGAAAGCTCCTTAAAAAGGAAAAAAACTCTAACAAAAAGAACAAAGCAAACAAGAAAACAAGCAAACTCTAAGATATTACATACATGCAAAAGCATATTCCAGAAAGTCAGAAACTCCCTGATCTGCCAGAAATGTTGACCCATTATTAATGTTGCTGTCTCAGCTACTCCTTCTGAATTGAGTATTTCTTTCCATGGTCTTTGCATTAGTTTCTTAGCTGAAAGATTCTCAATGAAATGATTAGAAGAGATTTTTGAAATAGTGTGTTTTCCCCTCTTTCTCTGATCCCTCTTGGTATAAATGTTCAAAAATAATATTCCAGCCGAAGGCAAATATATGGCATGGAAGATTTCAGTACAGAGAATGATGATTGGCAAAATTAAAAATAACTGAAAATAGATGTTTTGACTAACTTTAATAATAATAATGATGAAATGTACTGCCTTCACCATGTATTGATAATTACAATGGTTATTAAAAAAAAATCTCCCATTTAAAAGAAATGTACTCTGAAACTCTGAAACAGAATATTCACTATGAATAGTAAAATGTTGTATTTTAAACTGAAATAGAAAACAAAAGAGCCCAAACACATCTTGTATTAATGAAATGCTTACTTTAAAAATACTGAAAAGAATAGGACAAAATATCCAAAATGTCAATCTAACAAACTTATTGCCTTCGTACTGCAATGAGAAAAAGCTTACTAGATTCAGCCTAAAGACACTGTTGTGTATGCAACGTTCACAGAATCAGAGAATTACAGAATCAATAGGTAATGTTGGAAGGAAACACAGTGGATCATCTAGTCCAACCTTCCTGCTCAAGCAGGGTCATCCTAGAGCATATGGCATAGGGTTGTGTCCAACTGGTTCTTGAATTCTCCAGTGAGGGAGACTCTACAGTAAAGTCCCTATTCGTGTTCAGGTGGAACTTCCTGTGCATCAGTTCTGCCCTTTGCCTCTTGCCCTATTGCTCAGCACCTCAGAGAAGAGCCTGGCTCCATCCTCTGGACACTTGCTCTTCAGAAATCTCAAAACATTGGTGAAGTTCCCTCCCAGTTATCTCTTCTCAAGCCTGAACAGGTCCAACTCGCAGAGTATGCTCATAAGAGAGATGCCCCAGACCTCTAATTATCTTCGTGGCCTTCTGCTGGATCTGCTCCAGGAGTTCCATGCCTCTTGTACCGAGGAGCCCAGAAAAGAACACAGGATTCCAGATGTGGCCTCACTAGGGCTAAGTAGAGGGGCAGGATCACCTCCCTTGACCTACTGGCAATGCTGGATCTACATTGGAGCACCTTGTTCCTGAACAACTGCAACCCATGGAAGGGTCTCACACTGGAGAATTTAATGAAGAGGTGTGATCTGTGGGAAGTACACACATTGGAGAAGTTAATGAAGGACTTTATCCCATGGGATAGACCCCACACTGCGGCAGGGAAAGGGCTCCTCTCCTTGAGGAGTAAGCAGTGGCAGAAACATCATCATCTGCTGTGATGAACTGACCATAACCACCATTCCCCACCGCCCTGCACTGCTGGGGAGGAGAGGAAGTAGGGCCCAGGAAGGAGGGAGGGGTGGGTGGAAGATGTTTTTAAGATTTGCTTTACTTTTCATTATCCTGCTCTTATTTTGACCGGTAACAAATTCAATTAATTTCCCAGTGAAAGTAACGAGTGAGTGATCTCTCCCTTCCCTTAACTCATGTGCCTTTCATCATATTTTCTCTCCCTGTCCAGTTGCAAAGTGAGTGAGAGAGTGGCTTTACTGGATACCTGGCATCCAGCCTGGATCAACCAATACATATAATTGCAATCTTATTGTTGCCTGCTTCCTTCTCACCTGGTACTGAACTCCACAATCTCGTGGGCACTACAGACAATGCTGCTGTGATGCCTCTACAGCTGCTCCCAACCTTCACATCTCCAACAAGGCCTTCCTCTTTTGTTAGTATGAGGTCAAGCAGCACACCATTCCTTGTGGGATCATGCACTACCTGTGAAAGGAAGTTGTCATCAATGCTTTCCAGGGACATCCTGAACACTTTGTGCTTTGCTGTGTTTCTTGTCTCGTAGAAGTCAGGGTATTAAAGTTGCTCACAAGAACCAGTGCCTGTGGCTTTGAGGATTCTTCAAGCTTTCTATAGAATGTCTCACCCACTTCCTCCTCCTGACCAGGCAGTCTGTAGCAAACATCCACAATTAGGTCACCCTTACTGGTTTACCCTTTTATCCTCAGGTAACTCTCAGGTCTACATCTCCACTGAGGGTCAGAAGTGATCTTGACCTCTGGACCTTGGTTATAGACACTAATAAATTTTCATCTGTTCCTGGCTCTATCAGTCTGACAGTTCTACTGTCTTCTGTATTTCTTTTGCTCTATAACCTGCTCGTGCATCAATGTGTGAGTTACTCAAATGGGCTTTTGACTTTCACTTACTGGTTAAAAGTCTAGGGTGAGACATTACTGCAATGTTTGATACTTGCCTTGAGCAGAATGAGTCATAAAAGCAATTTTTAGTTCAAAAGAATAATGCTGTGGAGAGATGCTTTAGCTCAATCTAATTGTAAGGAAATTGCTCTCACTGTAGATTCTTTGTCTTAGGACTTCCTGTGCTGTTAACTACCAAAGATTAGATGAACCGAAAATTTGTCTAGTTTAAGGAAAGAGTTAGATAAAATAGCCAGAAGTACCTCAAGAATGTTGAAGATAGTGTATAGTGCAAGAAGTTTGGCTTTTTTTCATCTTCCATCAGCGTTTAGTTTAGGAATGTCTGCAGTAAATGTGCTGCAAATGTACTGATCGAGAACTCCAACTACAAGATATTAAGAAATTAAAACAATCATTTCGGAAAGAAGTACTTGTGGCTTATTTTGCTACAGAGTAAAAGGAACATTGAATAACCAATGTATGTTTTTTCCTTTTCTATCCCAGTGTCCATTTTACTGTGAATAGCACTTCTAGAGGATGACTTTTCCTCTTCTGATATCAGAAATTTACTCTTACTGGTTTATGGACTGTGTGGCTTCTCATTCATCCAGGGTGACACACATTCCTGATGTGTCATTTCAAAGCGTCAGGAAGAGAGAGACAGAACACACCACATTCCTTCCAAACTTTCACAAAACAAAGAAAAATTGTATCTTCTGTAAGATTCTGATGTGTGAAACTGTCCTCTTGATAGTAATAATGTATGTAGCGTAGGACAATACTTGCAGCAAACAACCTTTGCAATTGATTAAATGTCTCAGTTCCACAAAGGCCATTTATTGCTTTGTCTACTTCAGCACCATAGAAATTCTCCTTTAAACAGAAGAAATGTCAGTTCTGGAAAACGTGACACTCAAATCTTCAGTCATAAAGCAGAAAACCTTGACAGGAGATATACCTTTTTTTCTGCCTTTTTTTCCCCCGCCTTGGATGGCAGATTCCAAAACTTTGTCTCAATATCTCAGATTATCCTCCTTTCAATACTGAGAAAATATAGCTTGACAGAGCAAGTTGAGAGGGATAGATACCATGAATTTTAACCTAGTCAATTTTCCAATCCATTTAGATTTTTGCAGCCTTGGAGACAGCCTATGCTTTTGTTATGCAGGAAAGGATTTAAATATTATTGAAAACCCATTAGTAACAGTTAAGAAAATCTTTTCAGATCTGTATGAAGTTGGATAGATATATATGCAGTAAATTTTTTGTGCAGTGTGTGTGGACTAAGATCCAAACTGGGTAATTTTAATAAATAATGTTAATAGCCACTGTTGTTGAATATAGGCATATGCTGCACAGACTGTTGTTACCAGAAAAAAAAAATTAGTCATAAAACTGTATATAACTGTATAATCTCAGAAAAATATAGGGAATGCATGCCAGGTTTTGCTTTTTCTGGTTTGGCTGGTTTTCTTTTCCTATACCAAGTTCAAACACCTTTTTCTCAAGATTTTTATTTTTATGAACGGTATTATCCTTAAAATGTGGAATATAAATGCACTAGTGTAGATGCCTAAGAGCATACATGACATAGCTATGTTTTTTGTGGTAATGTAGGAGTAGTAAAAGTTGTGGTTTGAATCTCAATTACAGTGGCAGATATTTTATATCAACCTTAATGTACCTACTTTCTAGAAGTGATCTGAATATATGTACAACTGAGTTAGGAGTGCACCAGTGAAACACTAGGCTTCCTAATTTGGAAAAAAGCTCTACATCTCAAAGAACAGTTTATGACTTTTCATTAACCCTACAGTCCTCAAAGACTTCCATGCAACTACATTACACAGTATAGAGAAATCAATGTAATAGATATATTTGTTTTTCAGTGAAGACATATTTCAATACTGGCACAAGTGGACGCAGGTAAAAGTAAATCAAATAGCTTTAATGACAGAAGGCACAAAACTGTATGAGACATGAAGCTCAAAGTCTAGCAGCACTAAATGTTTTATATTATTTACGCTGTGCTATAAGTGACTTGAGCTTAAAATTTGATACTATAATATTTAGACACATGAAAGCAGGCTGTGAAAAGAACACAGTCCTTGTTTTCAGCTGTTAGAGATATAAATTGTGGTCTACTGTGGCAGTCAGAATTTTGTTTTAATTTGCACAGAAGAAAAGACTTAAGAAGAAATAAAAGTAACCGCCCCAAAACCTGCAGTTGTCATTTCTTGTCCCATGTCTAACATGATAGATAGTCTGATTAATTTCCAGCATAGTTCAGGAGAGAGGTTTGGTTCAAATACCTATTACACATTTCAGGGTGCCACAGTGGACAAGATTATTTATGTGTAAGAGGTTTGGTTCAAATACCTATTACACATTTCAGGGTGCCACAGTGGACAAGATTATTTATGTGTAGCTGCAACGTGGAAAAAAACCCCAAACAACCAGAAACAGGAAATGCATGCAACTAGTCTGGATGAAAAAAAATTCCAAAATTTTACTAAGGGTAGAATCATGTTTGTCCTTTCACTATGTATCCTCTATCTGGTAGATCTTCATCTACTTCATCAAAATACTCCATTAATCTCCTTATATGTATTAAAGTATAAAGCAATCTATCATGTTCACTGCAAGGTAGGTGGTGCTATAAAAAAAATTTTTAGGCATATGATGTTGATTAGCTTAAAACCCTTCATCTTGGATATACTCAAATCCATGGTAGGCATATTAATTCAGTGAAGTCCATTGAGATTATGTATATGGTCTGTAAAGGGGGATTTAATGCCATAGAAGAAAGCCAGATAAGCAAATATTTCACATTAAAAGGGCAAGTTTTAGAGAGGTTTAACCTACATTCACATCATAAGATACAGAAAAGTAGCTTATGTAACTTTTTATAGTTACAACACATTTATTTATTTAATACTATCCTTTAAAGTTGCTGTATGTGTCTACAGAATGAAAGGAAAAGCACAAAACTCTGCAGAGTCTCCATTACTCCCTTTTGCTTTACAAGAAGAAAGTAATTCAGGTCAGAAGTGTGTGGTTGTTCCTTGTGTATGAAGATTTTAGACACACCACAAGAAGAAGATATCACACAAGCCTGTTTTCCAAGAGCAGCCTGGCTATTAAGAGAAGCAGTTGGACTCTAACAGATGACTGAATGTTCTTCAAGATGACTTTAAGTGTCAGAAGGTAGTGTCCTAGGCTTTTTTTTTTCACCAATTCCTACCTTTAGACCATGTTCTGTAAAACCAAACCAGGCAAAACTAAAGAAACACTTTCACCGTATGTCCTTACACTACTTAGGGAGATCCTACATACTCCTATGGCCTGCTAAATCCTATTGCAGGCTGCCGTGTGAGGCTACATCAGGAACAAAGACTAGGCAGGTAACAGTAGCTAAACACTAAACATGAATGGGACTTTCTGATAAAATATAAAATGTTAGAGTATGACTTTTGAGCAGTAATGTGCAAACCTCCAGGAAACCATCGCCAGTGCAGTCTTCTTAGCTGCCAGACAAAGCAGAGCTCTGCCCTTAATAATTAAGCAGGTAAAGTGTCACAGATTTCACTTGAATTATGGAAAAAATGGGCTCGGAATCTTTCTTTTATGGCATATACAAAAGCTTTCAGATGCATGCTACTGTATGAGTGAATTTATTATCCTTTCTGAAATTGTTTCACTTTGTGTAACTAATTAAATATTTATAGGAACAGAGAGTGCAAAAATAACTCTATGTGACAGAGGTTGTGATGTTTATGTGGGAGAAGAAAAAAATCTCAGGATAAGTTCTCTAACTTACACAAAGCAGATTTGGATCAGGGCACCCACAAGATAAGCAAGTACTCTCTGCTTCAGGTGTAGGATATACTGCTTTGGGGCTGTCTTACCATAAATTACTCTAAATTGATGGTTTTTTCTCAGTCCAGAAAGAAAAAAAAAGTAGGCATCTAAGTTTTACATGAAGTGGGACAACTCTTCTCATTTGAATTTTTATGCAATGTGTTAAATTTCCCCTAGATAATTTCACTGCAGTTAAAAAAAAGAAAGAGATACAGAGGTGTTATAAATGACCTGTCTAGTCATATCTCTATTAGCATTTCTATTCAGTTATTAAAAAACTAAGAATTGAAAATGTACCAAGAAAGTTAAAGAGTAAAATTTCAGCTAATATACAGCATGCAGAACAGTGTTTAATTTTAATATTGAAGATGAGTGTGAAAAAGGACACAGACAGTATTGGAAAGAATACTCTTTTCAGTTTCTGATTCTGAATATAATGACACTTTTCAGTTCTCAGAACTAGAAGACTGAAGATGAGTCAGAAGAACAAGCAGTAGCTTCCATTAAATGTCCCAAAGGAAAAAAAATAAAAGGAAATGGAGTTTAGAAAGAGAAGGCACGACATCAGAAACAACAGCGTCACTATAACACCATCAATAAAGATGGAAACATTTTAAAAGTTTCTATATTGAGGTTTGTTTGTTAACTGTCAAGCCCCACTGGAAATGTTGTGTGAACAGATTTTGTTTTGATATTTCAAAATTTCTATTCCTTGTCTTAGCAGAGCCCATGAAAAAGGGAAAAATATGTTGGAAAATTGGCTGTGTAAATAATTTTCACACTAAATAAATCCCTTGAATCAGGTTTGACTTTAAATATGAAGTGACTTTTTTTCTTTTTCTGTTTTTTTTTTTAAGTGGCTTATTTTTTTTTCCATTTTCAAGGTGGAAGCTGGAACTGAAGCTGAAAATTCCAAGTCTGTCTACCTTGCAGTGCAGAGTAAGATATCTGTGCTATCTAAAACATTGCAGTGGTAGCAGTAACACATATTCAGCAACACAGAGGTTAACTTACTTTATCAAAGCCTTCACAGGTGGAATGATTCCAGTACCTGAGATGACATATTGATACCTTCATGTATCTCTGCACAGACTTCAAAACAGTACTTCAGGATTACAACAGTTTGACAGTATTCTTTAGTTCAGTATTGGATCTGCACGTCAGTAGTGCCTTTTCTAGATCAGCCTATATATAGGTGCACACTACAGACTATCATGCAGAACAGGTTTTCTTCAGTGGGATTATAAAAAAAAAACGTCCAAGGATCCCAAAAAGTCTGTCATGTTAAGTTGAGCCTGCAACCTCAAGTATTTTTACAGTCATAGATTCTTTGACCAATATGGGAACTCTTCAATGATATCTTTGTGTTCTTTTTCTTCTGAGGTGTAGTCTTACACTTCTGTTACTAAATGGAGGGTAGAGTCCTAAGAATTTACTTCCTCAGAGGGAGAATGGATATTTAGGACATAAAGAGTAACTGCAAATTTTAGTATATGTCTGTTGAATACTGGAATTGCACTTCAGATTTAGGGGTACATTCTAAATCAGAGGGTTATGACCAAGGAAATGGTGTTGCTGCTAAGCTGTGGCCATGTATAGGGGACTGACACACTTAGCATTCCAGAAGGAGGATTTTGGAAATGTTAGTTCACTAAAAGTATGTGGAATGTGACGCAATCTTATTCATTAAACTACCTGGCTAAGGACTATTTACTATAGAAAACATAAAAAGGAACAGGGAAAGTGATAAATTAAACACACAGATATACAGACCTGAGAAGAAGGTGATAGAGTTGCATTTATTGTTTCCCTGGGTAATTTAATCCCGTGTGCATGTTTGTACGAGCTAAATTCAGTAGCAAACTTCAAATCAGACTAGCAGGTGAGTAGGAGAAAACTCCATGTGTGGAGTCAGTGGTGGGTATGGAGTCCAAGGTCTGATCATGGGTATTAACCAGGCTGAGAAACCTGAGTTAATATTCAAGGCATCAGTGGGAGTGGGGGGAATTGTGAAGCAAGTGGGTGATTTCATGCACCTGTTTGATAGCAAACATCAAGCTGGACAAGCCAGTGAACAGGAGGAGACTAATTTAGAGGGGAAAGGGGCCTGGAATCCAGACAGGGATGTTAGGTGACTATTCAAGAGACCTGAGGATATGGACGCACTTGTGAATGATGAGTGAGGGCATGCATGCTTTCAGTAGCAAACTTCAATCCCAGTCAGAGAGAAGGGACAGGTTTTGCCCATTTGTACCCATATTTTACGAGAATTCTGTTTCATGTATTTTGGGTGGGTGTTGTTAAAGGCAGTGCCCTGAATGTGCAAACTGGAAAACAGCAACCGCATTCATCAGTCTGGGATGGAGGCCACTGAGTCATGATGTCTTACTCTGTGCTTACTCTGATCCATGAATTGTTTTAATAAGATGTAATTATGTTTGCTACTAAAGAAGTTGAAAATTAAAACTATTAATTATATTTTCAATATAATTTCTGGTTTTATGCACAGAATTCAGTCATAATGCACTATTGTTTCTAAAACATTCTAATTTTAGAAAATTTTGTGCATTTATTTCCATTTGTGGCTATTTTTTCTAAACTCATTCCTGTTTGCTTACCCTGTGCAAAATTTTGCATTTTTAGGGTAACCACTTTTCTTTCCTGTATAATTTAAAATATTCTGTAGATGTTTCCAATATTATGTTAGAAGTTAGATAAATAAATGTTGAGTTTAGGCTGACATATAATTGAATAATTTTCCTGAATTGCTTTCTTATTCTAAGACCATATTTAGACAATCTGAAAATAATTCTTTTGCTTTTCCTCTTTAGATGGACCTTTTGAGGTTTTTTTATTTTAATTTCTACTTTGGTAGTATTTTAAAGGCAGTATCTTTGGTAGGTTCTTAAAGAATAAATCAGAATTTTGCTTGTGTTTTTGATGTAACCTGTCAAGTATACTTCAACTTACCAACAAATTAAAAAGAAAGTAAAATAAAATTAAAAAAAAATCAGAGAAACTTTGACTCATTTCTCAGAATAGAAGAGCAACCACAGAAATTTTAGGGTTTTCTTTATGAATTTTGAATAGAATTTCAACTCAATTTCTTGAGTGAATAACTTACCAAATTTATTATTTTAAGTATTATTATAATTAATTATAAGTATTAATTAACACTTGATCACTCATAGGAGTATTTGATATTTTTTGTGATAACTGAAATAAATTTTTTTTTGACTAAGAGACACTAAAATAAAATGAAAGATAGATGCATGCAGAACACGATGTTCTTTTAACCATTCCTAGCATATCAGCTATAAAGTGAGAAAAAAGAAGAAAGATATATTAAAGGGACATATCAGTTTAAAATATATCAGGCAGAGAGGCTGGTAAAACCTGGAGATACACAGATACATATATACTGTTTTGATTAACTAACCTATAAAAATAATTTTATGCAATCTGCATACAAGAAATATGACTCATAGCACATGAAATTCAAGGGAGAATTAAACATCATATTTCTTGTGCTTTTTACCTAGATTTTGGAAAGCCATTTGACACACTGTTCTGTGAATTATTAGCATCTATACACCCACTGAGTCTGTTTACATCACAGCCTGCAGTGGAATCCAGGGACACCTGAACCAGCACACGTGCCAGATGCGGAGAAATCCCAACAGCACTGAGTTCAGCATGAGGTTATTCCTTCCACTCATGCTGTCACGATACAGTCAGCTCTTCATTATCCATGCTAATTGGAGCCTCACAGAGTTTCAAAAACAGAATTAGTGCTATGTTTCCCACACTGAGCTAACTTGCTCACGATCAGCCCCATGAGCAGTCCCTTTCGCTTTATGATAGATGTTATGCTGTCCAAATGCATGGAGACACTTTGAGTCTGAAGCTGTGTCCAGCACCTAAGCCAATAAGCCTCCCAGTTACAACAGAGTGCACGGTGTGAAGGTGGCTGGAACAGCTCTTGGTCACTGGCAAGAGCTCAGCACAGCACGGAAGCGGTTAAAACTCCTGTGCCAAGGATAGATGCCATTGCACTCATGTGGCTCTATACTTGGTGCAGCAATCTGTGCAGCATTTGTACTGGCCTGCTTAGACCAGCTGGGATCTTTTTGCACCTCTGGCATGCTTTAGCTGCAGCGTGGATAGCTACTTCTCAGATGATGCAAAAGTTACTGAATTTGAGTTGCCTCTGACCAGCTGTAGATATTAATAATGTATGCATCTGAGCTACTCAACCCAATTCTCTGTGTGGTCAACCAAGAAAAAATAGCAGCTTTCAGGTTGTGATCTATTTCTTCATAGTCCTGATGAGAATTGCTCTTCAGTTTGGCTAATTCTCTACAGGGAATAAAAGAAGCCTCTAGTGTCTGTCTGAAATATGGACATCTAAGACTGATGTCTAGAGTTAGCTGGCATCATCCTTAGCATCTGCCATGGGCTGTTCTGTGCCCTACTATTTTAAAATGCCTTATCAAACTTTTCTTGTAGCAAGAACAAAAAAAGCTGATTTTGTATTTACAAATTGACATAGGAGGTATACGTTTTGCACGTTTGGAGTTCACAGAAGCTGTAGAGAACTGATATTATTTGACCCTGTGAAACATCCATTTGCATTGTCAATTTTGGAATAAGCAGAACACTTTTTGTGGCATTGATATAAAATACAGCAGTGGCTTGAGGGCAATGATCCTGCCTATTATTAGGTTCATAACATCAGAACAGAACCACTTATTTTGTGAGTTTCTTAGGCTCTTGTGACACTGGTCTAAAATGCTAGATCATATTGCTGCTCAGATAATATACATGCAGAAGGAAACACATAATCTCTCTGCTAATTGAGTGAATAAAAATTTAGTAACTACATCCAAAGGACAGCTTTGGATGAATAAGCCTCAGCTAAAGGGACCATATTGTAGGTCTGTAAGTAAGTGCACATACCATATTCATCTTGAGAGTTGCTAAGTACTCAGCCCTGAACTTGAAGAATGGGCTAAGAGGAATGCTGCATAGAGCACTTCACACATTTTTGAAACAACTTTGTTTAGTTGAGAATAAAAATTAACAAAAATTAGTTTTGAGGCAAGGAACAAAAGGGTGGAAGGGAAAAGAACAACTTTAATTCATGTATTTTGAAAGACAAAAAATCAGACTGTTGAAATGTGCTGCTTTGACACCTTCAAACTTCCAAATTAGTAAGAGCAAAACATTTTAAGAATAGAAAATAATTTCTTCCCCACTTCTAAACCTACTATTGTTGTAAATATTGTACTCAATGTTTTAGCTGGAGACAGTCTGAGGGCAAAGCTCATTTAAGCACATGATTTATGACTGAAGCATTTGAAAGTTTTCAGACACCTGCAAAACATGCGAACAACTGGTTATCACATATTAATACCACAAAAATGAAAATTATTTTGCAAAATATTAAATTAATTTTTAAAGAAAAAAGCACTAAATTTGTACACTACTGATTTACCTGATAAGTAATATTGGTCATATGACTTAATATATATTTTTAGTTATATATATATAGATTTATAAAACTTAATGAGCTGCTGTAATGCAATGTTATATTCTTGAAAGAAATGCCAGCTCAGATCTAGGAAACTGTTCAGATAAGGGCTTGATACAATGAAAGGACTGTATGTTCTGATCACTGTACTTGTTTTCAGACAGCAACACATCACTGAAACAGCGTTCCTCAATGCCAGCCTTCTGTGCCTAATAAAAATCACACAGATTGTACAGAGCAACTGTGATGGTGTGACTCCAGCCAGCAACTAAGCTGACTCAGTCAATCTCTCACTCCTCTGTAGCAAGATGGGTGAGAATTAGAAGAGCAAAAATGAAAAAAACTCATGGGTCAAGAAAAAGACTGTTGAAAATGTGAAGCAAAGCTGCATGTACAAGCAAATTAAAACCAGGAATTCATTCACTACTTCCCATCCACAGAAAGCAGGGCCTCAGCAGATAATGACTACTTGGGAGGACAAAGATCGTCACTCTGAATATCTCCCATCCCTTCTCCTTTCCCCCAGTTTTTACTGCTGAGCATGACATGATGTGGTATATGAGATCCCTTTGGCCAGCTGGGGTCACCTGTCCTGTCTGTGTCTGCTCTGAGCTTCACACGCATCCCCAATCTACTCAGTGCAGTGTAAGAGTGGGAAAAAAGAAAATCTCAATGTCGTGTTAGCACTGTTTAGCCATAGACAAAAAGCTGTTGTGTTACCAACACTGGTTTAATCGCAAATTAAAACCACAAAACTGTACATGCTGCTATGAAGAAAATTCACTCCAACTTTTCCAGTCCCAGTAAAATAACTGAGGAACATTTAGTCAAATAACAACAAAAAATTATTAAAAAAATTTTAGGGCTATACTTTGGCAGATTTTACTTGTTTTACTCAGTATAAATAATAGAATTTACTTCTGTCAATACAGTTGCATAAGTTGAACATGCTTGGGAATTTTTTATTGTCAGTTTAGCAGGAGAAAAGTCATACAGCTATTTTACTTTTGAGTTTCTAGCAGGTGATTGCAAACTAGAGGTTTAAAAGCTCTGTGTAAAAGCAGACCATGCCCATTAAAACTAATATATACTGCTGTTTATAATTCTGTGAATGGCTGCCTAGAAAATAGCCCCCAAGGAGTTCGAATGAAGTCTAAAGAAAGCAAACAACCAGAATTACAGCCAAAAGAATAAGTCCACAGTCTGTCCTCAACTCACCTTACTGACACTGCAGAACAGTCTTTTTCATCACTAGCAGGAGTCAGGAGGAAGGAGTTCCACCCGAGAAAGCAAAGTTGATGCAGACTGTGGAGTCTAAAAAAACCCCACATTTCTGTAAGACTATTCAAGGAAAAAAGAGCTTTTCAGATGCTTAAATATTAGGCCTAGAAATATAACTATGAGTGGAATATGTATTAATGCCTTAGAAATGGACTGAAAATCAAAAAAGCCTGTCACTAAAATTTGGCATCATACTGTTAGCCAGGTTTATTCCCTATGCATCATGCTCAGTTTAAACTGATTTGGAGCTTAATACCTTTTGAACCTTCCTTTTTTTCCTTGTTATTGCCTCTGATGTGTGTGCTGAGATGTTGTTACGATCCAGTTATGAAAAATATTAGAGAGATGCCTCTGCCCGAATTAAAGTGTGAACAAGACCATATTCCAAAGTTAACAGTATGGATTTTATTTAACAGTAAATGAGAGAGACAGTAAGACATAGAAAATATCACCACTCCAGGGATCCTGATGGTGTCCCTTTGATCCTCTTCTTCTAGTCTTCTCAGTGGTGAGGGTCCTGCAAAACATAGAGTTCAATGGATTATTATGTATTTGGGCCAGGTGGAAACACCCAGGGACCTCTCTTGGTGGGGAGAAGTTTGGCACTGTATCTTGAAACAGACTCTGGATCTGCTGCATCACTTTGCATCACATGCAGTGCTCTGGTGAAAGGCCTCAGTAATGGGTCTGGGGGTACTTCAAGGATTTTTGATAGTTTGTTACATCTCCTCAACTGCCTCTCACGTGAATGTCCCATGGATGTGGCCTTCCTGGGATGGGGGATTTTACAGCTGAGCCAGTTTGTGTAAGGGAGGATGGGTGTTCACTGCCTCTGACCAGAGGTTGCACCACACCCAAAACTCTCCTCCTCCTCTCTTGGTTGTGGGGGATTGTGTGCAAACCCGGCCTCAGGAGATGAACCTGTGAGCTGTGGCCTCCCCCACTCCGAACCCAGCCAGAGATGATTTTCAGGACAGCTGCTGTGTTTGACTATCTTGTGGAGACTTTTTTTCCTCAGCCTTGTTTACTTCTCCCTAGACCTGAGATAATTGGACAATAGTGTCACTTTTATCTCAAGTTTCCTTAGGTGGCTCAACAGTCCAAAGTTCCAGTTAGCAGGCATATTCAGAGAGAGGTGGGCTTCGGTGCTCGCAGCTTCTGCCCATTGCCTCTTGTCCTACTGCCTGGTATCACTGAGAAGAGACTGACTCCATTCTCTTGGCTCCCTCCCTTCCAGGGGTAACATCCCCTCTCAGTCTTCTTCATTACAACCTAGATGATCTGACAGATTCATCTTCCAAAGATAATTCTTTTATCTAAAGCCTACCAGTTAGCTCAGGTAGGTGTGAATATTTGATCTTAAAAGTTCTAGGACATTGAATTCAAAGGTGTAAACCACACAAGACAAACAGGAGACTTGGTTCCACTTCCATGCACTAACTTCCTTTGAATTACCAAAATGTTCCTACTAAAGAATATTTTCCCTTTCTTCCAAAGATTTTTAGATTCCAGCACGTGGGACTAAGCTACTTCTATCTGTTAAGCTGAACTACTGTGTAGTAATTGCAATGCTTAATCGCCACCCCTCCCCTCAAATCAATATTTTATTTCCCCAACGTTACAAAAGAAAGGAAAAAAATCTTTGAAGTCACTAGAGCTCAATGTTAATCACATCATGCAAGAAGCAAGTTTTATCAACTTGCTTTATTCTCAGTTGAGTAAAAGAAGACCTACAGTTTAGAAGCAGGGATGGCTTAGCAATATTCTTATGTGAATCTGGATAAAAGTTTGTTTCTGTAAGTAAAACCTCTTGAACAAAATATCTGTGATTTGGTGATTTAACTGCAGTGTTACACTGCTGACTGCCCAGAGATCTCTGTGATACCGAGTTATCTCCCTGGAGCTCCTCCATGCAGATCAAGGAACAATACCTACCCAAAGGCATGCAGACCCTTGCCAAAGCTAACACATTTGCTGCTTGCAGCCATGGGTCTGTCTCCTTCTCTCCATCTCCCTCTACAGCAGCAGATTACGCAATGCTTGAGCAGGCTTCAGGCTTCTTTCCATGAGAAGGCTGCCTACTGTCTAGGCTTGTATTATTAATGATGAAACCCATTTTGTATGGTGTTTTCTGAAGCAGCTACACAAGCACTTCGCCTCTTAACTACTGGGCATTATATCAGAGTTGGTATATTGAAGTGGTGACATTAAAAGGTAGTGTGGGCTAGATCCAGTGTTCATCTTCAAAGAGGCAGCTCTGAGCTGATCCTTGAATTTTCAAATTAGATCGGCTTTCTTAGATGTGGGGAAAATTTCCCAGCTTTGTCCTGATGCTAAATTTCAGCCTTGAGCAAATTTTTTTAAGAAAAGGCTTGCCTATGAAAAAACAAGAACCAGTGATAGGCTGATAATTATAGCAATGTTTGAATGTACTGTTGTGACTTGCCTGTGTAGCGAAGCTAGTGAAGCATCCCCTGGAGTAAATTGCATTTTTCATAAATACCAAACATTCGGGAATAATTACTGCAAAGCATGTGGATGCCTGAAGGCTCACTTCTTTCTGAATGGAACCAACAGTGAGAAACAGACATGGAACAGCCATGCATTTCTTATGAGTGTCTGTCTTTCCCAGATGCATTCATTCTATCCTGTTCTTCAAATCCACTTTAAAAGGCTTTTTTATCCTTTATAAATTCAAAACATCACTAAACAATCACTGCTTTTCTTGTTTGAACAACATGCTCCTCTCAGTTCTAGATTTAGTAATAAAATCAAAAATTTCTGAGATGAGACATTTTATAAATGAGCCATCTACCTCAACTGAGAAGATTTTGTAGTGTGGTTTTCATCTTTTTTTTTTGTTTTTCTGTGGACAGATGCGTCAAGTAAAAATTATCAAGTACCAGAGTGTTGACTTTGCACAGTTTGGTTACTATAGCTGATTATGATTTTTTTCATTATTTACCTTTCAAAAGTATAATTGAACAATTTTTGTAGAAACTAACAGCTTATACACAAACCTTCCCCACACAAATATTCCCTCTTTCAGATTCATATTATTTTATGCCTGTGTGTTTTGTATTTTCTCACTTTCTAAAGTACTTTTTGAGATGTTTATTTCTTAATTACATCAGGTATTCTCTCTAATGATATTGTCATATATTTCATCTCTTTTTTCATCTCTTTTTACCTGTATATTTCTGTCTTCCCATTCACTGGCAATGTTCCTGAGAAAGATGATCATTTCAACAGGGACCAAAGATCAGCTTTTTTTTTTTTTAACTTGCCTGTTGCTTGTGTTAACTGGAGAAATTGTATGCTGCCTTGGAAATAACTATTTGTAGGAATGATGGATTATTCCTACAAAAATAGTCTATTTTGCTGTGGATTTTATTTTACTGTACATATTGTCTTCCAAAATTGCTAATTCTAAAGATGATGCCAGTATGGAAAGAATGGAGCCTTATTTATCCTGGGAAGGTACTAATTTCAGCATCTCTTTAGTTTCATTTTTTCAGTTAGCTTGCTTTCATTCTCTGGTTTAATTGATTTTTTTGTTCTAGAATAGTTTCCAAAAGTACTGGCTTTGAGAAACAGAACTGAATGAATAATTTATATTTTGTGATTGATGTGAAATCCAACTTCAAGTTCAGATATCTACATACCTCGGTGTCTACACACAACATAGTCATCTACTCTCTGTCCTGTCAGTGGAACTGACTGTATTTCTGTGTTAGCAGTTACAGAATGTCTAAAATGGCAATACAAAACACATTTCAAATTTCATCTATGGAAGATGGAATTTTTAAAGAATAATATTTTCACTTACAATACTGATGCCCAGAAAAGAAGGTGTAGGACAGGCAACATGCAAATATTAAAACAAATTATTTATTAACATTGATAATTCTGTGTTGAAGGACTGAAAATTATTTTGACAGTTCAACATGTAAAAAAATTAGATAAAGAGAGAAAACCATGTCACATAAACTTTTTGAACAACAAAATGTGACAAGGTTCTTTAAAATTGACATGCAATGTGAAATCCAGAACCATGTCTTAGGTGTCAAGACTCCAAAAAACCAGAAGGAATTATGTAAGAGCAAGACACAAAATGAATCAGCATATTGAAACTACAACATGAAAGAAGTCTAAAGACACTGGCCAGTACAGAAAGGTCAGATACAGATAGGGATCCAAAATCTCATATTGGATAGGGAATTGGGCTTAGAGAAAACAGTTAAGATTGAAGGTATACAAACTTGAAATATTTTCGGTTTTGTCCTTTATTTCAGGTATTTGAAACAGCCTCACTAGTCCAAAATATAGATAAAAGATGAGTTTTATTTTAGTAAAGTTTTCTGCTGCTTACTACACACTCTTCTCATTTTCAATTTACACAGCCATGTGAATTCAATGTCCTCCTTTTTTTGAAAGAACTCAAATATATTACTTCAATTTCTAGTGGCATGTAATAGAGAAAGAAGTAAAGGCATGGGATAGGGAAAAGGGAGGTGTAGTACATTTTTTCATGCATTTAAATGTTAAGAAATGTCAAGAAAAATTTTACTGGGAGGACAGTCTTGAAGCTCATTAACTCGATATTTCACTTTGTTCAGATAGATATCTAAAGGAAAACAGTAGTTAAAAAATATTGTGAATATAATGAATTTTAGCTTCCTTAGTATTCTGAACACTCAAAGTGTCTCATGCTTAAGACATTCCATCTTAATTTAGCATTATTTTTACTTGCACCGCAAAACATACTGAAAAATGTTACTCATGGTATATTGTCAAAGAACTAAAGGAAAAAAATACAAACTAAAAATACTTATAAATTTCCCACAGATAGAGACTGGAGCATGAGACACCTGTTGTAATTGGACATCAATACTGCTACAGTTCTAATTCTATTATCATTATTTCTCATTGACAAGTTGTTGTTACTTCACTGATTTTTTTTTGTTTTGTTTTCTAAAATACCACCAAAATGCTCTTTACAAACAAGGCCTAACAAAAAACAATATAGTGTCACAGAAGGCAGTATCTATGAAGATCACAATCAATGGAAACTATGTTTTTTAAAAGTCACTCCCCATGTTGTAGCAGAAAAAGAAAATTCAAGTTTAAATTATATTTATCTTAAATCAATTGAGTATGCTTTTCATGTCTAAATTCTAAGTAATCAATAGGTACTATTCTAAGGTGAAATTACAGACAGCAATAATTTTTGTTTCATATGAAGTTGAATCCAACTCCAAGATTCCATCAAAGCTACTGTGAGTCCTTGCCTTCACCATATACACAGTAAATGTTGCTAAATATTACTCTGCATTTTACTGTCTATTCAAAGTGTGTTTAATCAAAATGAGCTCTTAGATTTGTCATGTTATGCTATGATGCTAAATTAATCTGAAATCAATGCACTACTCCCACTAACTTAAAGTAACATAAGATCAAGACTTGTCACTGTAGTGATGCATCTCAGGTTATCTTGTATTTGTGATGCAAAAGGAATCTGTTCATTACCTATGTAACTACGGTGTTAATATGGAAATAAAAAGTGTATGGTGGCATGACTTCCACTCATCACGTGACATAAACTGTGCACCATACCGTAAAACCAAGAATAGAGGTGGGCAAGGGGAGGATATCAATAGGACTTTTTACTGTGATTTAAGAAGAAGAGATGATTAAGGACACATTTTCATTTGCTATGAACTGTGGTGTTTCACTTACATCTAGAGTGTGAAATTGATCCACAAGTGTTTATAGTAGTTCGCTATTTGGCTGGTAACACCTAATTCTGATCTTCATTTTCACCAGTAACTGCATGGCTGTGAAAGTAGGCTGATTTATAAGCATGTGGGCAAGCATAGAATCAGAGCCACAGATTTTACAACTACACTATCAAAACAGAGAATAAAACAAACAGTTTCTCCTAAGCCATTTTTATGGTTCTCAATTCTGTACATTCTGAGCTTTACATATATTAATAAATTTATCCTCACAAACTTCATTTGAGAAAATGGAATATTTTTTAGGTTCTTTGAACAATTGTTGCTGTGGAAAAGAATCAGATGTATTAAATGTCAAGCATCAATAATTTTATTCCCAATATTACTAAAAATTCATAGTCCAGAGAGATGGGAAATGAAAGACTAAATTCAATAATGGTGTCTCAATATCCTTTCAGTGCAATGTGAGTCAGTGTCCCAGAGAAAGCTATTTGCAGATTTTTTAGAGCAGTTGTTCTTACCCTTTTTCAAGTTTCCCTCAATATAATGATCTTCCCACCATCCACATGCCCCATCTCTCTGCCACATTAGCAAGGGCTCTATCACTTTTCCCTTCTCATTTAGCAGGGCACAGCCCTTTGACAGGAAATCAGTGGAATAAATGGAGACATGTTAGTGCATCCACTGAGACAGTTCAGCTAATCCTATTTTTTCCAATTCCCTGGAGAGAAAAAAATGCTATGCAGTGCATTCGCGTATATCTTGAGCTGCACCACTTGTTTCTGCACTCTGACATAACAGAATAGATGCCACAAATTATAGGCAGCATGGAGAAGCAATGGAGACCTGATATGCCATGCAAGTTGTGCAGGCTGGAATAGACAGTTTGGAGAGAAATGTGCCTCATATTTCAGATGTATTAGAAATCCTCATGTAGTAGAACAGTAAAGGATGAGACAGTCAAAGTTGCAAGGAAATTGAAAAGGACAGTCTGATGGCAGATTTCAATACATGATGGGCATTCATGGATTAATCTTACTGTTTTCTTACCCATCGTGTTCAGGTAGGATGGAGATGTTCCTGACTGTGCCATCTCTACCCAGAGGACAAGAAGGTGATCAGGTGTAGTCAGCATGGATTCACTAAAGGTAAATCATGCTTGACCAACTTGATTTCCTTCTACAATGGAACAACTACCTGGATGGACGAGGGGAGATCATCGCATATTGTCTACCTCCACTTCAGCAAGGCTTTTGACACTGTCTCTCACAAGATCCTCGCAGGCAAACTCAGGAAGTGTGGACTGGATGAATGGGCTGTGAGTGAATTGAGAACTGCATAAACACCAGATCCTAGAGGGTTGTAATCAGTGGCACAGGGTTTAGTTGGAAGCCTGTCATTAGTGGTGTCCCCTGAGATTCTATACAGGGTTCACTATTGTTGAACTTATTCATCAATGACTTGGATGAAGAGGCACATGCCTTCTCAGTAAGTTTGCTGATGACACAAAGCTGGAAGAAGTGGCTGATACCTTGAAGTGCTGTGCGGTCCTTCAGAAGGACTAGCAAGTTGGAGAGATAGGTAAAGAACAGTCTGAAGTTCAATGAAGGCAAAAGCAGAGTCCTACCCCAAAGAATAACCCCTTGCACCAGTACAGGCTGGGGGCTGATTCTGCTGGGAAGCAGCTCTGTGGAGAAGGACTGCGGGTCCTGGTGGACAACAAGCTGTGCACGAGCCAGCAGTGTGCCCTGGGGGCCAGGAAGGCCTATGGTGTCCGGGGATGCATTAGGTAGAGTATTGCCAGCAGGTCGAGAGAGGTGATCCTGCCCCTCTACTCAGCCCTGGTGAGGCCATGTCTGGAGTGCTGTGTCCAGTTCTGGACACCTCAGAACAAGAGAGATTTGGAGCTCCTGAAGCGGGTCCAGTGGAGGGCAAAAAGTGATTATTAAGGGACAGAAGCACCTCTCTCATGAGGAAAGGCTGAGGGAATTGGGCCTGTTCAGCCTTGAGAAGAGACGACTGAGGGGACCTCATGAATGCCTCTAAGTATCTGAAGGGAAGGTGTCAAGACGGTGGAACCAGGATCTTCTCTGTGGTGCCAGGCAATAGGACAAGAGGCAATAGGCAGAAACTGATGCACAGGAAATTCCACCTGTATATGCCTTTACTGTGTGAGTGACCATGCACTGGAACAGATTGTCCATCGAGGTTATGGAGTCCCCCTCAGTGGAGATACTAAAAAAACATTGGGATATGATTCTGTGCCATGTGTTCTAGGATGACTCTGCTTGAGCAGGGAGGTTGAACCAGATGACCCACAGTGGTCCCTTCCAACCTTACCCATTGATTCCATGAACAACTCAAGTGCCTGAACTGGGGAACTAGTGGCAGTCAGATAATGGAAGTTTAATTTTGATACCGTAATTTAGATACCTCAAAAGCCTTGTGTGAAGATTTTCACCAATTTTTGGTTAAATCATTGCAGACTGGCCAAAAATACATCTGTGAAGAAGGTGGTAATTTCTACCATATTAGTTTCTTTCCCCAGGACAGATATTTTTTATTTGTGACAGTCATCCACACACAGGTATCTCATGCCATTTGAAATGTCCTTAATTGCCCACCATATCAACTTCACAAGGCTGGCAGACAATGTCAGTTGAAATATAGCTGAGGCATCCTATTGTATCTCAAGTTACACTATTCATACTGTGTCTGGACAACTGGACTGATTTCCTTGTTCCTCCATTTACACACAAGAAAGCATTACACTCAGCTCTCAGTCATATCACTAAGATATCTACACTTAAATACAAAGGAATAGTTCATTTAGGAAAGAAAACACACTGCCAACTCTACATTTGTGTATAAGTGTAATCAGCATAGTCATACTTGCCCTCCAAAACTCCAGGCTTTTCTACACAATTTTACTTCTTCATCATCCCTGCCCCTACTGCCTTCTATGAAATTACCATGAAGGTGTAGAGTGAAATGAAAAAGGTGCACTGTGCTCACTTCCAGAGCCGCCATGAACAGTCTCAAGATCTTGGACAGAGCCTGGTGCTAGTTACAGTCAGGACATGTGCTGGGTTGATCAAGCAGACAGAAAGGTCACAGCAAATATCCCTTCCAACACTTATACACATGAGTGTAGAGTTGGCAGTGTTTTCTTTGTGCGTTGACCATGCCTATGACAGTATGAGTGCACATGCTGGCTGTCTAGAAATAAGCAGACAAGTTGTGTGACAGGAAGAGGCATAGATTGTTGTGACTGTATACAGGAGAGACAGCTGGTTGAGTTTCTGCATCCAGACACCTTGGTACAGCTACCCAACAGCTGTGAGTTTCATGTGTTTCGTGTCAGGAAGACAGCCAGATGATTACAAAGGAAAGAAAAAAACAGAGTAAAGAAAAATCAGTGAGAACTCAGACATCTAGACTTTGACTTTTAGTTTGAATAATCACACTGTGCTATGCTTCAGTACATCTTCAAGGTAAATATTTGGCTTTTAGAAGTCTCTGTAACGATGAAATACTTTTTTGTGTTAGTCTAGAAAACCTTAGTATTTCAGATAATTCATAGTAGTCTTTTTAAATGAAAATGAATGTTAAATTTTCTTGATCAATGAATACTCATTGTTTCTTTTTAATTAATCTTGGAAAAGTGTTCTTTATGTTCTGGATTTACTTAGTGTTCTGAGACCTACAGAAACTTAATTAATTTCTCAGTTAGTTCAAAAAACATTGAAATGACTGTTTATATAACTAACCAAACATCTTTTTATTCCATGTTGGTACTTCAAATAATCCAGTTTAGAAGAAGACCCCACAAATACCTGCTTCATTAGAAAGAGGAGTATCCAGCTATAAGCTCACAATGGAGATAGATAAGTTCATTTGTAAAGAGATTTAGATTTTATCTGTGCTTCATCATCTCCCAGAGCACCTATCCATTTTTACTAACTAGGAAGCCAAGAGCAACCTAGGTATCTCTATAAAACATTTAAAGTTAATGATGTGAATCAATCCATAAGCTTTTTAGATTCACTAGGCCAACACAATACTTCTCTATAAGACTCAAGAACATTGATTTATATACACTGTATAGTGCAATGTATTCCTAAAGGTTGATTGCTTTCCTAAAAAGCTAGTTGGAAGTTTATAGCAGCTACATACAACTCATGATGCAAACTGCTGTCAAAAAAATTACAAAAGTTTCATACACTTTCAGAAACCTTAAGACCAATTTAAATACTATAAGCATTGCAAATATTAAAAGAAATAACATTCTGTCATAGTTTTTAAACTGAGACTAAAATAAAATTATTGAGCAAAAGCAGCTCTCAAGAGCTATAATCTTACCTGTAGAGTAAGAGGTTGATGTATTTATTACAGATTTATGCATAAAAGAGACCTATCACCTCTGAAGGACTTCAGGCTTGTCACTTATTATGATAAACCAAAGGTGTCATCAACATTTCTTTAATTTACTTGGACTTCTCATGAAAAAAGCAACCAAATCCAGCTGGACCCAATTATCAATATTTAAGTATTTTTTGAATGAAGGTTTATCACGGAATATTTCAAAGAGGAATAGAAGTGAGAATGAAATTGTAAGTTATTAAAATTACAACTTATATTTAATAGAACTTGTATATCAAAATATATGGATCTATGATTTAGAAAATAAAAGAAAACAAAACAAGGTTTTTATACATCACTCACTGTCTGGACTGATCTTATGGAACAAACTCCTGTTTGTGTTCCAAGATAAAAGATGATACACAGCTTTGGATCTCAAGATTTCCAGATGTTGAAACAGAGTCTAAAAAGGAAGTCTACCTCTGTTCCCATTTTCAATAATCACTTGTATTTTTCTTTAAGATCCAGCTTAACCTAGCCAACTGCTAGTCTTTAATTGCTTTCCTGCTACAAGTAGCTGTCAGACATGACCAGAAGAGGTTTAATCTGGGCATTGCAGACCATTATGTCTCATTATCTACAGGAAGACACTTGGATTGAGAAATAAGTCAGATTATAATTACTGGCTTTCTGACTGTCTTTTTATAAATTTAATCATTGTGTTATTACCCTCAAAAAGAACTGCCTGAATGATCCATTTTTTAGTTAGTAATTTAAAAGTTTTAGAGAACAGTATGGTATGAATTTCCTGACATTAGCTCTACACCAGTTCAAGTAATTTCTGAACTCCTTTTTTTAACAAATGAACTCAATGTTTATGAACTGTGTTTTCTGTATATGCTAATTAAAAATACTAGATGGTAACAGCTGTGTTGAGATTCTGTTTGTAAACTGCATTTTCTTTGAGAAAGATCATTCTCTTGTATCATGCTTCACTACTTAGTTTGTGCTTACTTTTGCATAGAAACAACTTTTTTTTCTCTGTCTATAAGCTGGACATAAAAAGTTCTTTATTAAAACTTTTCTCTTTATTACTAACGTTATCTGAGCTTCTAATTGGTATATGCATTGATTTTTTAATCAAAACTTGTAATATTTTTAACTAGTTAACAAAATTTTAAGACAAAAGAAAAGCAATGCTTGCTTGTTTGTGCATATAAAATTGATTTATAAATATAAATAGGAGTTTGTAATAGACAAAATTTAAAAATTTTCAAGACTTTTATTTAAATTCACATACATACATAGTGTTAATAATGCCAAGGTTGTGAGTTCAATTCCTCTATAGTCCATTCACTTAAGAGCTGGATTTGATGATCCTTGTGAGTCTCTTCCAACTCAGAATATTCTGTGATTCTGTGACTAAACTGAGCTATCTGAGCAGCCTAAATCCCTGAGGTCAACAAAAACTGAGTTTCAAAAACTTGAGAGAACAGACTTTCCTTCTGGTGCCAGCTGGTTTAAGAAGCAGTGAAAATAGCTTTTCTTATCTTATTTTAGCACTAGTTCTCTTGGGCAGATTAAAAAGCGTAGAGGAAAGCAAAATGAATAATAATATCAACAACCAACCACAATTTATGGAGCTTGTAAAAAGATTTAGTTTGAGTCTACAACTTTTGTTATCTTTCAATACTGGATATATCCAGCCATAACTGTGTACATTCCTTCTAAGTATATCTATAGTTATTTAGAGCACATGGGAATACCCAGTAACTTGTTAATCTGATGTCAGTGAAAACTTTTTCATTGACTTCAATGCAGACAGACTGACTTGTCACATACGAATGTCATTTCATATATATAATTCCAGGTTTGTGACAGTTCAAGTATTATCTCATTCTATGAAGGAATCCAGATTTCGATGCACAGGTATAATTGCAAATAAAAAGCATAGTCCATGATGTATTCTGTGACAAAGCACATAAGAAAGTAACTGCTCCTTTTCAGTCACTCAACTGATTTCCAGTGTAATTAGGGAAAAACACTGAGTATCAGATTTATTTCATCTAATGTTATGTACCTTATCCTTGGTGTCTGCTTAGTCAATGGTAATGTGCATGTATCTCCAAAGCTAATTCTCTTCTGCAGATAAATAAAACATGAGGAAAAAAATCACCATTTGCAGCTTTTTACATTTCCCCAATCATAATTGGTAAAGTTAGGCTTTGGTTGAAATTAATCCCAATTTTAGTTTCTCCATATCTCAATGCCCTTTTCTTTAAGGTCCAGATTGAGACCTTTTCCTCAGGAGTTCCTGCTGGAAATTTTAAAACTCTTTAGAATTCTAGTTTTACCATGGCACTTGTCATCCAATAGTCACCATTACTACTGATGATTCATTCTAGCTTTTGAATTATACACTTTTCCTAAATATTTTAAAAATATAAATATTTGATACAGTAACACAGACAAGTTTAAGAAACTGTTGCATACCGTAGTACTGGGAGAGAGATAAACCTAGAGGATAACAGCTGAGATCTGCTACTGTATTTCTCTGTGTGCTCAACTCAGCAAGATTATGTATTTTATTAATGCCATCTACTTTGGGATCAAAGAGCATCCACATCCTCTTTGTTCAGTTTGAGAAGTTGTCACTATTAACTTACACCCTGTCAGATAAAACTTTATTTTCCCAAATGGAAATACTTCAGATTTCTTGTCATTCTTTTCTTTCTCTTTTTTCTTCTAAACTTGTTCCAATTTTGACTTCATCCTCAACTGCTTTAAGCAGCTTTAACAGTCCATGTCAGTACCAGTAAATTAAATTTTTCTAAAGTCAGTTATTTCCCCCTTCTGTCCTATTTGTGATACTGTCAGTAAATGTAGCCCAGACCACAAAGACACATTTTCTCCTAAAAAACCCCTCATCCATAATCTCCCCAGTCTAACTAAACTTCCCCTCAAAATAATAGGTCAGAGGCAATTTTATATGTACTCTTTATAGTGAAAACTTGTTGAATTCTTGTTGAAGCAGTTCACAGTAGAAGTCTGCAAACAAATTTTTTTTTTTGCCCCAAGGAGTCACTTGACTTTGTTTTGTTTAAATATTGTCAAACATATGAGCTTGCCTCTATCTACATTTTCTACAGAAGAAAATTTTATTTTATTTAAATAATTTTTTCTGAAGGCTTAAGGGCAAAAAGTTGAAATTATGATCACAATTATGAACCTTATGGATATGGAAAAATATACACCTGGCTAAAACATATACTTTTAACTCCCAGTTAATGATTTTTAAAACTTCCTTGATCAGTTAAAACTGATCATATACCTCAATCCTCTGAATTTTAAGAAATCTTTTAAAAGCTCATTATCCTTTTTCTTTACAAAACAGATTCTGCCTATCTAGAACCTTAGAGATTAGTCTTACAATCAAGCAGAGAGAAGAAAGATTAAGAGAAGAAAGATTAAGTGAAACATTCACCTTATATTTTATTGAGACTTTCTGGATACTTTCTTCCAGGGAGATAATAGAGCACAATTGTAAATGTTTATTTAGCCCAAATCAATTTCTATAGGTTTTATCAAATTTAATAAGCAGGGAGATAATCAGATGTATTTTAACATTTTTTGTCATGTAATAAGGCGATTCATAAAGGTTTTATGCTTGGCTGGTGAACAGTAATGATTCTTTTGACTTTCTCAGCTAGTTCAGGGGCCTCCTGTCTTCAACGTCTATCATAATTGGAGTAGTTTCAAACAAGTATCAAACTTGCCATCATGATGCATTAGTATTTTCAAGCTGATGTTAGGGCTGTGAGTGCATTGATAAGGCCTGATCAACCTCACCTGAGGCTTCCAGCCACACCTATGAGTCCAAAGGCTCCATTTCAGGTCCTCCAAGGGCTCATCAGCCCCCTCCTGAGCTGTGCTAGAAGAGTGCTGAACTCCTGCTCGGACACAGGCATTGCCTTGCCTGCCCCTGGGGCCCCATAACCGGCACTCTCTTGCCGCCACGAGGGACCTGTCCTGAAGCAGAGTGTCCCTGTGTACTGCGGGGTAGCGCTGGCTGACACTGTGCCCTCATGCCCCCACCTCTCCTCCCTGCTTAAGCCATAACCACCACTGGGCGTTGTGATGGCTCCATCCAGCTCACTCTGGGTTTTAGGGGACAGATGGCAACAGGGTAGCCAAGGGCTGTCAGGAATGGCGATCCAGATGTCCTGCTAGTATGCTAATATGACTATAAATCAATCATCTTACTCCATAAATAGCAGACAGCCCAGAGCCCTTCAGCTCCCCTGCATGGCAGTGGGCTACATGCCAGGATCTCCCCTTGAGTAAGGACGTCTTTGAAGGTTACTCCTCGAAGTTGACATGTTCCTTGCTACAACAGATCCCTGGTAAATGATAAATAGTGTGCTAGACTTTGAAATATTAGCTAAGTGATGTAAGGATGGATTGCACACGTATAATCCTTTAGAAATAAACAGTTGACCAAATCTTGGACCAGTATTCGATCCAGTTGCACCTAAACTCCTCTCTGAGATGGAGTTTAGAATGCAAGGAAGTCCTTTCTGAACCTCACGACTTAACAGGAGGGTCTTTCTGAGGGCTTTATCCAACCCTATCCTCCATGCAGTAAACAATCAGGTGTATCTTGAATTTTGATAACTCATTGTTTTATACCAATAAAGTATCTTCTTGTTTCTCTCTTAGGATGGAAATGCATCACTCCATTCCTAACACAAGAACCTGTTCTGCCAGCTCTCTTGGGTACCCTCAGCTCCTGGTGCTCTTAAGTAGCAGCTTGCGCTTTCTGCTTCCTAAAAATTGATTTTGGATGAAATATGCATTACTGTTGCACTAACATATGCCTGGGTGTTCAGAATTAATACTGAACTACTGCAACAGGGATAGAGTTATATCTTCAAACAATAAAAAGAATTGATTTTTAGAAGTAGCATGTTTAATTAAAATTTTCTTCTAATCTCTGCCTAAAAAAATGCCACTGCTTTCTTTGTCTAAACATACCTGAAATGCAAGACTGTGGTGAATATAAAGTCTATAAAATCCCCAAACAACACTGAAAGGTTGAAGATGTGAGCTAATTTTAACTTTGTTCTGCACATTAATTAACTAAAAACCTCTTGGTACTCAGGAAAGTATTATAAAGTACTTTATGCATGTGGTTCCATTTTTAAATAAAAAAGAATAAATTGTTTACTTCCATCATGAAGTAGTCAGATTTGGAAATAAAGGCATTCTGTAGTTGATGTTGATAAATACTTTTTCCCAATTCTTTTTTTTTTTCTTAGTATGCTTTACATATAACTTCTAATATATACAACAGTAAAGAACCTTTAGAGAACCTAAATAAATTTTTGTCACAATCAATTCAGCTAATGTTGTAAAGTTGCATTAGAAATTGATACATTAGAATTTATACTAGTTTCTTTTTACCTATGATACTGAACCTTTTCTGAATCTTTTCCGGGCTATGAGATGTCAAGAAAGGAATCAGTATTTTATCAGCTCCCAAGTACATTCAGCACCTAAGAGACACAGCCAACTAGAAAATGTTCATTATTACAGGTAAACTCTGCAAATTCAAAACAGTTTGTTTCTTAAAATGCTACTGTTTATTTCTGTGATCATCCCTCACAAGTCTTTATTTCCATTCTCAAGCAATATCAGTGTACAGGAAATTCTGCCTATTTCTTAGAGAAAAAAGCCCAAAGAAAAGTAGCTTTTCAGTTGAAATCTATGCTATCCATTATCCCTGTCGAGCTTTTTGTGTTTTAAAATACAATTGAAAATAAATATCTGCATAAAGATTTTAAGAATTTTTTAAAACATCAAATCATCTGTTGTACTTATTCAGATGATTTCTTATTCCAGTGCTGATCAAAATAGGATGCACTGAATGCTGATTAGATCCAGTCATAATTTTTTCAATGAAATATTTTTCCCCTAAGAAATATCGATTTGTCAAAATTAAACACTTCATCAGTAGTGCTAAATACTTTTGTCTTAACAAACAAACAAAAAGAGAAAAGAAAGCAACACAATAGATTCTTCACCCTTATATGTTGCTGTTTTACAGTGATTAAATATATTCTGAGATGGAGGTTGTTTCTGGGCCTCCTCCTCATGTAATACTGGAATGGTAGGGTGAGAGAAAAGAGGTTGGAACATGGGAAATACTGATTAGATATTAAGAAAAAAAAGAAAAAAAATACCATGAGTAGGCTCAAATACTGGAAGAGGCTACCCAGAGAGACTGTAGGATGTGTATCCTTAAAGGTGTTCAAGATTCAACTACCACAGGCCAGAATGTCTTGATTTAATTAGATATGTTTTGAGCAGGGAGAGGGCTGAGTAACCTCCATAGTTTTGTTCTGACCTAAATTATTCTATGATTTAGCAGTTCTGAGAGTGACATAATTTCTGGCCAAAACTAGGGATGCTTGTCATTTATGTTAGAACTATGAGCTCTGTGTTTAGGACTGCTGCCTGGAATGCCAACACCAAAGTCTGACTACCAAAGGCATGGCTTTTTTGAAAATTTGACCTAGAGGTTTTTACATCCAAATGCTGTCTCGTACCGGAATCTAGTTTTAGACAAATAGAATTTTATTTCATAAAGAATGGAAACATTTTTCTAAACCTGAACATGAGTGGCATGAAACAGTCATTTCTTGCTTCCATCTTTCTTTACTTTAGGAAATGTCAGCAAAAGTGAAAATCAAAACATTTCCCAGAGACTGATGTGTTCCCAAGGTATAAGGATTCAGGAAGCTATTTTTGTAAAACTTCTTACAATAAATCTGTTTCGTATAGTATTTTTAAATAATCATATTCTACAGTTTCTCCCGTCTTATCTGGTTGGCTTACATTTATTGTCCTAGTGTTTGTTTCATATATTTTAACTTTTTAAAATTGTTGTTTGTTCTTTCTTCAAGTATTACTTTTTATCTTGGCTTCAACCCTCTTTTTCTAATGCCCTTCTTCCTTCTTTAATACACAATCTGGAATTCTATATTCACCAATCTTCTAATCTTTTAATTAGCTTTAAATTTAATTCTTTTTTTGTTTACTTTCCTAATATATCTGATGATTCTGTAAAACTATTAATATTTCTAGATATGACGGGCTGTTTCTCCATGGCCAGATGTTTGTTAGAATATGTTCACAGGGAGGAACTCCTCCTTTGTATCTAGGACAAATATTCTCAAGTGTCTGAAACAAAACAAGGTTTAGTAGGAAATACAGCTTAGTTAGTATTCTTGATTTTCAAGCAGCCACCTGGCAGTTCTGATGTAGGAATGGAGTTCCTCAATTTAGTGTTCCTACTGAAACACTCCAAACCATGTGCCATTCTCTCACTTCCCCCTTCAGCTTCACCTCTCCCTGCAGCGGGATGGAGAGAAGAATTGGAGTCAAAAAAGGTAAAGATAATAGATTGAGATAAGAAAAATTTACTGTAAACAGCAGTGAAATAAGAAATGAACAGTAGCACCAACAGTATTAATAAAAGGTATACAGGAAAACTGAACGATTCACCTACATAGAAAAGCCCATCATGCGGGAACCCGAGATACACAACCACTGCCATGCAACCCCTGACTGGAAGAGACTCGGTGGATGCAAACAAGACACCTGTGAGTTCACTTTAAAAAACAGACAAGTTTAAAAAGAAAAAAACAAAAAACATTCACCTGCACAATAGAATTCAAAGTTCACTTATTGATTATAACATTTGAAATAAGGTCAAAAACAAATCAGAAAATATAGCCTTAACCCAGTAAAATCAGAAAATGGCACAAGACTTGAAACTGATTACCTTACTGCTCATAATTTATAATGCCCTGAGATTGCCCATCTTCAAATATTACTCAGCTGCGTCTTGTCCTGACTGTACTGTTATCCAATGAGAATATTTTTAACTCCTATTCTGGTTATACTGAAATCCCAGCTGTATTTTCAGAACACAGTAATTTTCAGCATCTCTCCTATGACCTTCAGTTCTTGTTTCTTCCCTAGATGTGCTTGTATTTTTGACTATTCATGGGGTTTTTGAAAATACAACTAAAAGACTGATAAACTTGTCTAGAGCTGAAAAAACATACATAGCAATATATTTTTATAATAATTTTTATTGCTAGTTTTACCTACCTGAATATTAAATGAGTTGTACTGTATGTATTGTCGTCTCTCAGGTCTTACCATAGACAGCAAGATTTTTCACAGGAAATTTTTCAGTTCTTCAAGAAAGTTCATAACCTGTTTGGGTTAGGTTTTTTTTTTTTGATTGGGTTTTTTTTCGGGTTTTTTTGTGGTTTTATTTGTTTGTTTGTTTGGGGTTTTTTTGCTTATTTGTTTAGGGTTTTTATTTGTTTGTTTCTTTATCTTAATAATAAGGAAGTATAATTGATCTAATTTTATATTTTCACAAACCAGATTACTATGTTGCATTTCCATATACACAGTCTATTAATAACACAGATGAGCAGATTTTCTTCTGAAGGGACTATCCAGTAATCCTGAGGTCACTGCTTGTAATTGGCTTGGCAATTCAATCTGCATACAGCTTGCAGATATTTCTGGTTCTCACATCTTCAATTCTACTAAAATGATAACTTTTAAGATAATGGCTCTGTAGGCAAATGGTACAAACAGAGAGCTGAAGGCTCTATCAGCTATGTGTTAGGGGTCAGAAAATCAGTTCCAGTCAGTAGAGAAGTTATTAGGGGAGAATAATTTTTCCTACCATAATAATTTAAAATTTGTCTTTAATATTTAAGATCTTGAGTCTTGGTTCATCTTTACCCAATGACAAGTCATTTCTTATAGGACAATACATTTTATCATAAAATATGCCCAAGGACATATTAATTTCTATTTTGATACACTTACTGCTTTTTAAAATATTAAAATAAAATTTATATGTCTAATTTTTCAAATATTTAAATTTAAGTGATCCCCACTTGCCCATGCAAGTCTATGCTTTCTCTCTATCATGCAAAGTAAAAGAACATAGAAATAAGTCAATAGTCTGTCTGTAGATAGAGTCTTAGGGAAGGATGTGGACGAATAACCTCTTGCATTATCTCCTTCTTCCTCTTTCACTTTTTCTCCATGGATAAGCGACTATAGATGCTACACTTCTATTCAGATCACTGCAAGATCATAATTGTGGCATCACTGGAGGTTTCATAGTGAAATCAGCACCATTTAAAGGAAGTTGCTATAGAACTATTTGTTGTTGGAGTCTAAAACCCTCTTAAACAACTGCAAGAAAATATAAAGTATTTCGAGATCTGTTTAATTTCATCTGTAGATATAACCTGTGGCATACCATCATGCCTTGTGGTATACAGGTTGCCAGAGAGAGTTTTATCTAATGAACTGAAATTTCAGAATATTTATGAAATATTTATGAAAAAAAATATGAAAAATAAATATGAAATATTTATAGAAGGCAAAGAAATATCCCCATGCACACACATACACACACATACTTGAACAAAAGACTGAAAATAAGAATTATTTTTCCTTACAAAGCAAGATTGGATAAGGTGTCATACACTTAGATCCACAGTCTATTTGAGACTGAAAGATAGGTGAAGTGAAATGCATTGCCTACTGTTCCACAGAGAGGTAAATGTTATGTATTCTGCCAAACAGATCCCAACAAATATGTTTTCAATCCAGAATGCCTCTCCAAACAGCCACTCAGTCTGTTTACATCAGAGTTAACATAGTCTCCTTTCTTTAAAGCACATTTTTATCAGCTGGCATTCCTACATTCTTCTACAGTTTCATATTTTGTTCACAGCTGGCATGTGAACAAAATATTAACTACAAAACAGAGACTTCTAAACATTTTATTTTTTAAAGTTGATATATTTTGAAGTAACAAAAATACTCCAAGGATTCCAAGCTAAGCTTCAAACAAGCAACTGAAATACTTTCCTCTCTTCAACAATCCACAAGTCTCTTTTATATTTTCTGTTCCTGAGGGTAAATTGAGTCACTTTCACAGAAAAAGTATCTTCAGGCCCTTAGCTGAAATACCTAAGAACCTAATCAGCCTAAGGACATTCTAAAAATGAATTAGGAAAAAAAGAGAAGTCTCTAATCTCTCTGCTTCCATCAACTATATAGGAACCTGTATGAGCTTTTGATATAGTTAAATAGATTTAATCTCAATGTGTTTTAAACAGATTTTAAATTCCTGGGATAAAATCAAGATACATTTGAAATCAATTGAAAACACCCACTAATTCCACTGCAGAACTTTTTCAGTCTTTGAGATGCTTACAGAGAAAATATTTACTAAGATCCATATTTACCAGTGATATCTTAAAAATATTGCTTGTCCAGCTCCCCTCAGAAAAATCTACAACCAACTAAATAGAAAGAAAAAGACCCAACCCCAAACTCCCAAAACTGTAATTCTTCAGGACTCTGAATACGTTGTTGCTTGAGCACACTTCGTGTATTACTTTGAAGAACCTGCTGAAGTATTACAGTTTACATTAAAACAACAAACAAGAAAATCCACAGCTCTGACTCCATCTCAGCATGTGCAGTGCTTGAAAATCAAGCATGAAGATTAAACAATATGCAAAAGATTTTTTAAATATTATTTGTCAAGTTCTTGAACTTTTCTGTTTTTCAGTGCTGTCATAAATGTATGTAAGATATGTCCACCTTAGAAAATTAAGATAGTCTGCATTTCAAGCTCGAGAGGTATATCAACCAAGACCCCAAACTTTCAGACCATTTAATGTATGAGTATTGCAAAATGTCTTTAGAATTGGCTAGATCATAGATTCCTGACAGGGATCTTTTCATTGTAACCCTTGAGTAAGGCTAAAACTGTAAACCAAAAATTGTAAATCTGTGACAAATCATTGACTACAACTGCAAAAATGTAGGTCAGCTGTACTCATGAGTTTAATTAAAACTATCTGGAAAATACTAAGTCCACACATATTTCAAATGTTGCATAACCTAGCTGTGTGATTTGGAATACATAAACATTCCTTTCATGATGGTCTCCATTTGTAACAATGTGAAGGCTCTTTTGCTTGTGCTCTGGTACTTTTGGGTTTGTCTGGTGGTCACAGTTGACAGGTCATAATTTCCTACTCTCAGGAGTGTTGCTTGGCAGTGGCCATTCAAATCAAGTTAGTGTCACTGAGGGACTGGAGGCTATATCACACAGCTAGGAGGCAATCCATACAGTGCTACTAACTTAAATTGTAGTTTCAGGCAAGTTCTTTCATTTTCCCATCTGTAAAATGAAAATAGCAGTGGTTCAGCTCCTTTGCTGGGGTAGAAAAAATAGATCTGTTCTAGCTGAAGAATGAAAGGTAAGGCAATGATTTATAGAAAGACAAACTAAAGAATGGAAAAAGAAATATTTACATATAAAACTCAAGATAGAAGAGAAATGTTAAACTTGAAAAAAGAATAAAATGGTGAAGTCAAGGTAATCAGTTCTACCAATATGAATGTGTAGTTGAGCATTGGGAATGGAACTCATGAGACAAGATGTATTGGTCAGCATCTCACTTAAATTTTAGACTCTGGTTTGGTTAAAGAATTCCGTAAATGTAAGATATGCCATGAAAGAAGCTAGGTTACAGAGAAAAAAAAAACATTTTGATCATAACTCTGTCCAAATCAAGAGGACAGTGTAAATATGTAAATTACTTAGGTGTATTTTTCCTGAATTGGATTCAAGGTTGTTCATGTTGTAATTCTGACTCATGAAAGTTAGTGTTAAAGCTATTAAATTTCTTTCATCAACTTTTGATATTATGCTGAAGATCCAGAATATTTTACTGCAATATACATTTGCTTTCCAAACAGTCAGAAATCATTATTTTACTTCCAGGTACTGATATGTATAAAGAATCTCTATGTTCATATTCTACAAGTAGAATGAATAATAAATGTTTCATGGAGGAAAAAAGGTCAGCTTGACCAAATAACTCTTCATTTTGTTATATATATCAATGGATGCAAAAGTGGAGAATGCTTTTAAATGAAAGTGTTTTGCAATGTTGTATTTCTGAGTCACAGTGTATTGGGTTTGCACGGCCTGGTTTTTGGCAGTGGCTTCTGTGAGAAGTTGCCAGAAGCTTCCCCCATGTCCAGCAGAGCCAATCTCTGTCTGGCTGCAAAGATGGACATGCCGCTGGCCAAGGCTGGACCAATTACAAGTAGCAGTAATGCCTCTGTGATAACAGATTTAAGAAGAAAATCAAAATAATACAAGTGGCACAGTTTTCATTTTCACCAGAGCAGAGTGGAGTGAGAACATGAGAGAGGACCAGCACTGCAGACACCAAGGTCAGTGCAGAAGGAGGGTCAGGAGATGCTCCAGGTGCCGGAGCCGAGATTCCTCTGCGGCCCGTGGTGAAGGCCGTGGGGAAGCAGCTGTGCCCCTGCAGCCCATGGAGGCCCACGGGGGTGCAGAGATCCACCTGCAGCCTGTGGAGGAGCCCACGCCAGAGCAGGTGGATACTTGGAAGGAGACTGTACCCTGTGGGAGAACCATGGAGGGAGGGGCCCTGCTCCCAGGCTGGAGCAGCCTGTCCTTGGAGGACTGCACCCCGTGGAGGAGGGACCCACGCCCCAGCAGTGTGAGGGGGGCTGCTGCTGCCCTTGGACTCACGTTGCAGCAGTTCACAGGGAGCTGCTGCTCGCGAGATGGACTCACATTGGAGAAGTTCCTGGAGAACTGTCTCCCGTGTGAGGGACCCCACAGTGCAGCAGGGGAAAACGACTCCTCTCTCTGAGCAGCTGTGGAAGCCACAGGTGATGGACTGACCAAAACCCCCATTCCCTGTCTCCCTGAGCCATTGGGGTAGGAGGTAGAGCTGGGAGGAAGGAGTGTGGGGGTAGAAAGCGTTTTCTAAGGGCTCATTTTACTTCTCATTATCCTGCTCTGATTCTGTTAGTGTAATAAATTCACTTTCATATCTTTAAGCCAGAGCCTGTTTTGCTTGTGATCTCTCCTGGTCCTTATCTCAACTCATGAACCCTTTGTCAAATTTTCTCCCCTCTGTCCAGTTGCAGGGGAAGTGAGCGAGTGGCTTTTGTGGGTGCCTGGCATCCAGCCACGGTCAACCCATGACACACAAGTATACAGTTTGATTCTTTTCCACCAGTTTTATGTCTGGATAACACAATAGGATCAGAGTGAAGATTTCTGGTAAAAGAAATGGAGGATTAGTCCACAAAAGCACTTATTATTCATTGTAAATATTTTAAAGGCTGAATTATTTGTTTAAATTTTTTCACATGTTGATACATTTGATAATTGTAGCTGTTCTTAAAGGCTATGGTAGGAACGATGGCTTAAACATAGACAAATCCTATCAGTATTTTTGACAAAATATAAATTTTTAAATTGTGTACAGTGTTCCTGTGAGTGCATATGTATCCATCTGAAAAATATATATGTCTGCATATCTCTATGTCATGTCAAATGTACAAGACTGTAGAGAGTGTAAGGATTACTTTAAAACAGAAAGAAGAGATCACAAGGAAAGACTAGTTGTCTTCTGCAGGTCTTTAAATTATCCTGTGTTGAAACTTTCTTAGTACACAGAAAGGCTAAACTGCCCAGTTCTGGCACTTTCTATCCTCTGTTCCTGTTGTGAGTGGTGAGCACCCATTAAAAAAGAGGACCAGCACACTCCCTCTTACCAAATACTATAGTCTAAAATGTGTGCCATAAGTTTTATGATATTAAACCCCTATCATTCTGGGCTACTTTACATTCTTTACATTACTCCAAACACTCTGACTTGAGAAGGAAAGAGGAAAATAACACCTCTTGAAATAGCAATGATATTTTAGAGCCTAAAGGACATCAAGGCATGACGTCAGAGGACACCAGGGAAAGGATTGCATGGTAGGTTGATTTAGAAAGCAGCATTCCTAGGAAGAGTGGATGAAAGGCACAATATCTGTCCTAGGTACATTTACCATTTCTTCCGGAAAGCAGATCAATTCTTAGTCACAAAATGTTTCAGTCTTCAGGATACAGACTATATTTAAAAAATATAAAACTTTTGAAAATTTAGTGATTAACATGACGTAGAGCACAATTTTAACAGTCGCTTGTTGATTTTAGTTCCCTCCACAAAGAAGAGGAAATGACTATGATCTGTACAGTCTTTGCTGCTGTTAAACCATTTCTTTATTGGAAATCACTCAAACATGATCAAATTAGGTGGTGATAGAAATCTCAGGTAGCTAGTGTACTAGATATGTATATATATGTTTATCTATACATATCTAGTACATATATGTACTAGATATGTATAGATAATATTTAAAAGTAAGCAATACTCAGTGAGTTTCACAATCAAGGGTTTGGTTTTTTTCCTATTATCCTACCTTTGTTTTTACTTTTTTCACTGCTTTTAAAATACTTTTCCAAGTGTTTGAAACTCTGTATTCTTTCTCTTGGGCACATTAGAAATACAGGGGTTTGCTGTAGTGGCTGCATCAGGATTCAGAGGTAACTGCCTGACGATTTGCCTTGTGAGGCAATTAGATTTCAAACCGCAGTTTGTCAGAAACTAAGTCTAGCCAGTTTTGTGATGTAAATGCAGTGAAACATGACAAAAACTTGATATATCCATCCAGTATATTCCAGTTTCTAAGTCGCATACAAATACATGAATTGTGGGGGTTTTTTTAGATGACATTAACTTAACTAATTGGAATTATGTTTAACATATCTGCTTATAATCCAATAGACTTTATTTGAAATTATTTTCTCATCCAAGATGGCAAACTTGGGTTTTATGTATTGCCAAGTATTTTAATTTAAGAAATTTGATAACTGAGCTTCAGAGACAGAAAATATATTGTTTTGCTTGGTATGCTGTTGTAAGAAGAATTTATACAATAAATGTTGCAGTGGTTGATATACACTACATCCCTGCATATCCCTGTATTGTTACATACCAAAGTCTTTGCTATGTAGTTATAATTTCTGTTCTAGATAAGAAAAGTTATCTAATATTTGTTAATTTAATTTCTACTTTTGGAAACTTGTGTTAAATCCTAGTTTTCTTTTAAAATACAGTATTTCAATCCACTTCTCAAAAAAACCAGCACAAATTTATTTTTCATGCAATTCATTCAAGTGCCATTATCTCCAGTAATTACAAAGTGTGTGTATAGCTACATCTCTTGCACCAGGTCCATTGGAGAATGTAGGTACCACTGTTTTAGTTTCTGGAAGTAGATATTGAGTTGTTGTGGTTCAACCAGCTCTGGCCACGCATAGGAGACCCATGGGTATCTTTTAAACTTTCATACTGATATAGGAAGCTTCTATTATTCACATGCTAAACTGATATTTTACATTTTAATTTGGGTTTTTGCTACAGTTCAAATAACAGTTTATGGCATATTCATATCTTCTGTTCACTATAACTATGATTTAATAGAAAGTGTTTTCTGATTCTGCTACCCCTACATTTTATCAATACAACAAATATTTTTAAAATAGTTTTTGTTTTAATAGAAAAATCACCTTAAAATCCAGTTGGTTTATTTTTTTTCTCCAGGAATATATGACTGCACAAGTGAAATTTTGGCTTTTTGCTGTGCAGGTTTATGTAATTACTTCCCATGTGTCATTGCCATAATTAGTGTAGTTACCAAAACATGACCACATACAAATCAAAACAAGAGTCTGTATAAAAAGTGAACTGATGAGAGAAATATAAGCCATGCATAATGAGAGCAATGTACAAATTTCTTTAGTTGAAAAGTGTGACATAAGATCATATACAACTATTTCAGGTAACAAAATATATTAATTGATGAAAGAAAATATATATTTCCTCTTTGCCTACATTCCAGCCCTTTACCATTAAAAAGATAACTAACAGGTAGAAGCACTAGTTTATTTTCAGTGCTAAACTGCAAATGTGAAGTAAGGCTAATTGCAGAACTCCTTGTCAGAATGCATAATATATCCTATCTGAATAGATTTCAGGTCTAGCTAAAAAGCTGTGTTTCTACTAGGCAACTAGAATAAGACGTAAATAAAACCCCAAGCAAATAAACCAAAGCAAGACAAAAATAAAAACTCATGATTAAGAAACACAGTTCAAGGTTTCTGAATTGACTATAAAGAAGTTTGTTGCAATCTAAATGCTTGTCATTATATGTCTGAGGTGAAACCACGTATGAAACTTGTAGTTATATGTTGTGTTAAATTCTCATTTCCATACCCTTATGCTTCACACCATGCTCCTTAGTAGAGCCCGGAGTGAAGCCTTGCAATAGGTTAAATGAAAATTCCCTGGGGACAGTATCACATCCAGAAAACAGCTGGAGATCTAGCACTTGCTAAATCTCCTGTCTTCAAACCTTGACACAGAGGTGAAGATGCAGCATGTAGTTTGACAGAGAAACTGGAATGATAGACCATAAGGCAGAGAAACTGGAATGATAGACCATAAGGCAGCTCAAAGAAACAGCTACGTTAATGGAAATCCTCTGTCCCCACTATTCAAAATAAATGACAGAAGCCAGGTTTAAAAAGAAACAATGGCTTTAACTTACTGGTCTTGCAGTGATTTTTGTGCTGCTCTACTCTGTCTCTGCAGGATCTCTTCAGGAGGAAGGATGAGGTCTACATGTTGAATTAAGAGTACATTTCAATATATGATAGGATTTTTTGTTTTCCTTCAAATGCTTGACCTGGGACATGAGAAAACAAAGATTAATCTTTTTACCTTTACATAAAGGCTAGATAGCCTACAAGTGATGATGGAGAGAGGGGTAGTAAGTAGCAGTAGCAATCACATACAGTGCTCCCAGGGTCAGGATGTCAGTCCTGGAGGAAGGTAAGCCACTTCTCATCAAAGCATGTAGAAGTTCTCTGGGCAAAGTCAATGTTGTGGACTATTTTTTTCTTAATATATATTTGTAATGAGTTGCTCCTTGATTGAAAAACTATTAGCTATTATTTTATTACATGGGCAATGTATTTCTGTTTCCTAAGTCTTGGAGAGAATAGTTTTCTCCTTCTTGAGGGAAGAAAGGAAAAAAGAAAAATATTTTAAAGCTGTCACATTAATTTATCATATTTTGTTAATGTTTTCTCCTCATACAAGCTAATCTGAGGTTGACTATGAAATGCAGCTTTGAGTTGGCAGGCCTGAAGCCTGATTGAACTTCTGAATAACAAATATGGCCCTTTATACCACAAATAATGTAAAAAAGTTGGCTTAGTGTTTCTGCAGTAGACTGGCATTAGGAATTATCTGGTTATTTCTTGACAAAGCCATCACTGGACTTAGCGGTCACTGAAATGTCATTATTTTGTTTTGTGTATTACACCAACAAATTATCTGTATGCTCTCATTTTCATAACTTGTAAGAAATAGATGAGTAAAAGAAAGCAAGTCATTGCAATGGTGTTATTTCTTCTGAAGTTGAGACGAGGCATACTGTTACTCCCTTCAGGATACAAAGATGAACTTCTAAGGCTTTTGATAGATGATTCATGACTTTTAAAAGGCCTGTCCCCATTGTATTTCAGAAATTAAGTATGAACAAACTTGAACAAACTGTATAAACACATTTAGATCTCAAAGGGAATCTGAGGGATCTGTAGTACTGTGCTCAGAACTGAAGAAAAGTCTAAACAATTTCCCAGAAAACCTTTACATGTGAACAAAAGCAATTAAATTATTCTGATGCTTAAGGAAACTGTATACAACGCAGCTACCTTTTTTATCCCCTGGGAATGCTAGATAAACCCTGTTTCAGTCAAGATGGTATCCTTAAGGTAAGCAACATAAACACAAGAAAAGACCGCCCCCCCAAAAGTAAAGTAAGATTTGGATGGCTAAATCAATCTAGTATTTCTCTCTTGATGAATTGTTAGCAAATATTTGAAGTTTTATTTACATACATAATAATATTTTTGTAACTTTTTTCAAGTAAAAATCTTGTAAGATTTAATTATCGTGCATAACATTTTTTTTTGTATTACTGGTAGAAGAAAAATATTGGGATTTGCATCTTATTTAGTTTTTCAGAATATTTAATTAACCCATATAATTAACCCAACCTACTGGGCTAAAATCAGTCCAGGAGTTCAGGTAGCCAAGGAGCAATGCAAAACCTTCTAAGCACGAGGGGAATAGCTGTCAAGTAGACCAAAAGCCATGTAAAGGAGGAATGTCCTGTACATGGTAAAATCCATATCCATCACATGATTGTTATGGTACAGTTCCAAATCTGTCTGCACTGAGAATATGTAGAGGATTAGCATTTCATTATGACTCTTTGTGGCGTACAAAGAAATGTCAGAGGAAGGAAACTTGATGTGGAATTTATCTAGGCAAGCATTAACTGTCTCTGTGGGATTCAACCAATGATGGTTATACATATCTGTGGCACATATCCCAGTAATGGCATATAGCAGGAGAGATGGAGACTCTTTCAGTGAAGAGCAAGGAAATGTCTAAAGTTATGATTATCTCTGTGACATGATGTCAGCTTGGATTTGAATCCAAACTTGAGTTCAAACCTCTTTGTTGTTCATGTGTTGATTTTTCCTGTGGTCTGATGCTGAACAAAGTATTTGGTTCCCAGGCGGGGAAACTCAGATCTGAGGCAAAGGGAGGAACTGGGTTTTGTGTGAGTTTCTTTCTGCTAAACAGAATGGATGTGACTCGAGGTCTTATTTTCAGATCTTGGCATTAGTTTTTAGACTCTTACTGAGCTTTATAAGCTTTAGATAAGATCCTGAATACAGTCCTCAAGCTCATTTCATGTGATACATGACATTGTGATCTTTTCTTTGTTGAGTTATTTTTGCCTATACCTTCTTGCCATACCTTCTTTCTGGCTTTTTATTTTTGCCTTTCTTTTAATCATCAGGAACGTTTCTCAATAAACATGGGCCTTTGAAAATAAACAGTCCTGTAATGACACTCTTTAACTCCCTCCATATATCCAGATGCTTGATGTCATCACACTGACTTTTGTGTGTCAAAATGGTTTCCCTCTGCTGTGGGTAATGGTTTAATACCCACAGACTGCTGCCGGGCTTAGGGATCTGGTAAGCCTCAGAGCAGACCTTGTCAGTAAAACTGAGACAGAAGCGGCTTTAAGTTTCTTCTGCATCATTTATCACTAGATCCCTTGCCTCTTGAAAAGTGAGATTACATTTTTCTGTTTCCCTTTTGCTGCATGTGTACTTAGAGAAGTCTCACTCATTGCCTTTTGCATTCTTTTCTACTTCCAAATCAAGTTTCAGCTTCTGGCTTTCATTTCAAACCTGTATGCTTGAGCAGTATCTCTGTAGTTCTCTCAAGTCACTGATTCCCTCTTCTCCTTTCTGTATATTTCATTTTTGCATTTAAAGTCAGTCATATGTTCCCTGTTCATCTCTGCTGGCCATCTCACTTGATTACTAGACTGTCTCCTGGCACTGGATGGGACCATTGTCCTTGAAGATCAGCTAGATTTCCTGGGCTATACAGAGCAGTCTTTCATGTGCCCTCACCAATCAGACTCCAGAAGAAGATAAAACTTGATATGTTTGAAGTCTGGGTCTGTAGTTCTGCTATTCATCTCACTTATACTTTTTAGAAGGAGGTTTTTTGAGGCTTTGGAAGGCTTGTTGATCAGGTGGTCTGTAGCAGATGCTCAGCCTGACATCACCCACATTGGTCTGTCCTTGACCAGCTTGCTCTTTGCTCCAAGGTAAAGTTCCGTGCATGTTTACTGCTCCATTGCACTCAATTCAGCCCCTCCTGCTTGCCTTCCTGTCCCATCCATGCTAAAGGGCCTGTATCCATCTGTTGTAGCACTCCGGCCATGAGTCATACCCCATTACATATTTGTGATCCTAATGAGACCACAGCTCTGGAACGGTTCATAAGCAGTCTCTAATTTCTCCAGCTTGTTTCCCACGCAGTGTGCAGACACTTGTGATGAGTCTCTAGTCACACAGCTGCCATAGGAGTAGGAAAGTGACTCTTTCAATATGGATTCCTCTGGTTGGCTCTTCATTTCCTCTCAGGCCTTCTCTTCTCTTCAGGTATTCTCAGTATTCCCCACCAGCTTTGTTTAAAGCCCACCTCACTGAAGTAGCAAACCACTTTGCAAAGATGTCCCTCCCTGGCATTGTCAAATGGCTTCTGCTTCTCCTCAGGGGGTCTAAGATAACTGTAACATGAAGGGAGAGCAACACAAACCTCTGAGCAGGTGATAAAGCTGTGCCTTGGACTGTTGATACTCATTAACTATGAGAACTACACTGACATGCATTCCACTGCATCTTCAATGTTGCACTGATTTCCAAATTTACCCTAGCCAAGCTAATTCAGGTTAACAAATGCACTATCTTTCGTTTTCCCAGATGGGTACTCAAAGTAGCCCTATTTTGATGTTACAAGAAGAGAAAGAAAGATTTTGTACATTTATGAAATTGGAGGTTAGGATTCTGAATTCTACATAGGCTGATGATTTCTGTCTTGCAGAAGCAAGATGCCAGCTTAGTCCCCTGCAAGGGAGCTTCTCTGAGTAAGAAAACTCAACTGCAACTATGAGCCAGAAAACCCCATTCCTTGCTAGGGGGACTGAGTACCAAGAACTGGTCTCTTCTAAGGAGTTTAGAATTCAGTAAATGTTATAAAACTACTGTGTGGTTCTACAAAAGTCAGCAGGTCACAAGCCAAGCTGCTGCCTTGTGTCTTCTCTGTAATGTTCAGAACAGCACAAGAAGCAAGAGGTGTGTTGTGGTTTTGCTAGAC
>WBMZ01003300.1:0-53335 GCA_013400975.1 Atrichornis clamosus
TCTAGCAAAACCACGACATATGGCCACAGAGCAGAGCCTCACATAGAATTAGATTAAAAACCTTAACTCTGGGTGCATCATGCACAGTGTTTCCATGGATCTGTAATGGCCCAGGGAAAGAATTTGCAGTGGGAAGTGGAGATGCTTTCTCTGAATTTGCAGCAAGAATTTCACTGCTGCTAAGGCTGCAAACACAAGCTATGGACAGCTGACACCTTCTGAGTGCACATCATCCCCAACTCTGATTTATGTCTCAAGGCTTAAGAAGGATTTATCTTCAGAGCCAGCTCAAGGAGTATTATGTGAAAGGAGAATGAATAAAGCCAGAAAGCCATACATTTCTCTTTCTGTACAAAAAGCTGGACCTTGAGTAACCATGCAGAGCCAAGAACTGAGTGGAACACATCAGGATGAGTGCTGTGATCTATGTTAAAAACCTTCTCTAAACTCCTCATTAGCATTCCTTGCTAATTCTTTGCCTGAGGGAGGGGGCAGGTCTTTATATATCATGAAAGAATATTAATTTTTAAGTCATCTAGTGTTTTAAATCACTTCCTCACTCAGCCTCTTAACAAACAGGGAAAGAAGTTAAGATCTGGGGAGAGAGATACTCTTCCTTTGAGAAGATTCACTGCACAGAATACCTGGAGCTAATTCTGCATTCTGCTGTCATGAAGGGGATAAAACTTGGCAAATTGTTTCAAATGTCCTGTGTGGCTACTGGCAACAGAAAGGTGATGAATGAAGTAATATTTTATTTTATTTTATTTTATTTTTTTACACTGAAGAACACAAACAAACTGTTAAAAATGGCTGGATAAAAATCTAGACTATGTGATGATGCTTTAATTATATTTTTTATTTAGGTCTCATCTCCTAATGACAAGTTCTTACTAATTCACTCTTGTCCCAGATTTCTTCCCCCTGTGTTTCAGCAGAGTATTAAAAAGGCATTCTGTCGACAGACCTTTGTAAATTTTAGTGGAAAAAAATGAAGAATTGTCACTGGTAATATACCCATGGCCACATATAGACAAAAAACTCAACCACTCCCTCTACAGAGTGTTGTCTCCTAGTAGATAGGAAGCACACAGGAAAGCACAAGGATGTTGTACCTACAGAACCTGTAAATGAGTAATCTCTAAAATTTCATTCCTTCCCTGAAGGACAGAAAAGGCAGTAAATAAGGAAATCCCAGCTCAAAGGGTAGAGCGCTTCTGAGGTTCACACATGGGCGGTGCAGGAGCTACAAACTTCAACAGAAAGTGCATGAATGCTAAAAATCAGGCATATTTCCTGGATGTAACCCACAGTTAAACTCACATTACTCAGGTTAAACAGGAGCACACAGGTTTATTTAAGCAGAATAACAGTTCTTGCAGAACATAAAAAACAATGAAGAAGAAAAGTAAATTCAACTGGGAGACAACACAAGTAGAAAAGCAAAGAAAGTGCTTATGCCAGAGCCAGGCCTAAACCAGCAACCTGTTCTGCCTCCAAGCCCAAGCACACTGATACATAGCTGACTTCTGTCAAATCCTGGCCAGTTACATTTCAAGCCCTTGTGCTATTGAAGATAACAATTTACAAGCCTACTGGAAACAAAATGTGGAAGGACAGCAACACTGTAAAAGCCAGCTGCAAACTATACCAATACACGCACAAGTTGGACGCAAGTACTGTGTCTTCAGCTTTTCTTTCTATTTATCTTAAAAATACTTTTTTTATACCAGTACTGATTAACTAGAACCCAGCAATCCACAATCTATTATCGGTGTGATGGATCAATGCAATTGGAAACAACGGATTAACAAATTAAAGTTAATAAAACCATAAAATCACAAATAAATGCCCTTCTCTATTGCCCGTGGCCTCATTCTGCAGCAACATTAATGTGTCTTCAGAGAATAAATAGGGCCATATAATGGCAATTATTGTCATGGGTTCATTGCAGACATGACCTCACCCTCAGGACTTGGAATCTGCCCCTGACTGGGCTGGAGCTCTGGAGGAATTTTAATGGTGGGGTGTGAGGGTCAGGCTGTGGTACCTCTTTTGCATAACAGAAGCCCATCTCTGGTGGGGCTGACTGAGGCTGATTGCTATCTGAGGTCCCCTTAGGGTCTCCAAGGAACGGGTTGGGCACAACAGGTAGCTGAACACTCACACCCAGTGCTTTAGTTACTCTAAGCGACTTGACAGAAATATTTTAAAAATTTCTGTGGTGCAGCCTCAAATCTGAACATTTGCTAATAACCAAAGAAACCTCTGTTTTGGAGTAACACTTGCTTTCCTCATGGATCTTGAACAGCCTTTGCCTGTTGTACCCCAAATAACAGGACAAGGCTCTCTTGTGCTCTCAGCTCTTACCCATCTCTAATTATCTGACTGTGCTATGTGCTAGGGGTGCCCATCTTACCCAGAATCTTAGGAAGGCATTCAGCAGCACCCAGAGAACTGGAGGAAAATGTGACCTGGCAGCGACCTGTTAAACTACAGACAGCTCACACCTTCTCCTGCTGGGAGCCACCAAGCTCAGTGGGAAGACGTGTCTGCTGTAATGCACAACCATTCTCAGCTAACAGACATCTCCCAAATACTCTGCAGAAAGCTAATTCCAGTTCCCACTTGGTAGCAAACCTGAGTATTCCCGGGATCCAGTTTAAATGGTGAAGTCATCATTTTGTCAGTCTCTGCCATAACAGTCCATTAACCTCAGTGAGTTACCTTGTACTCCCCATCCATCAAAGTGTCTGCCTACCTGATGAAATGAAGAGTTATTTCTCGGGTCTGTCACTATGTGCCAGCTCAACAGCTAAAACGTTTATTCAATATGATTAATCCATTATATCCCAGCTGAAGCATCTGCCCCGTCAACCTGAAGACGTGGCCAGAAAAGTTCCCAGGAACACCAGAGACAGCAGCAATGGGACTGACAAATCCCACGTGTATATGGCATGCCAGGGGCATCCAGGAAAGCATAAATTCCCTCCACTCCCACACTGGTGTTGGAGCACTGCTTCATTTGAGGAAAGTGAACATCAATAGGAGGCAGAAAGGGCAGGACCCACACAACGGGCAGCAAGAGGCATTCCACATATAGATCCCAGTGCCTAAAAGAACTGAGATGTGTGGTCAGAAAGAGCTTTCAGGGTGAAGATAAGAGTGTTCAGATCCCACGATGAACATCAATACCCAGAACTGCCATTCCTCTCACCTAGTGAAACGTCTGGGATCTTCCAGATCTATACCACCACTTTTGTGTTTAGGCTTGCTACAGCAGAACTCCACCTCACAGCCTGCAGGGCTGCATGGTCCCCAGTTACCAACAGCACTGACCAAATGCAGCAAGTCAGTCACAGCTGACCTGCTACCGGCCATGGCACCTAATCTCCATCCAGCACTGCAGAACAAGGCTAGCTGCTGCCTTTATTCCTTCACAGTCATCTAGTCCTTGAACCTGTTTCCTTTGACTTGAAAGAATCTGAAATACTGCTAGCTAGGAGCCAGCTGTGGACCAAGCCGGATAGCACTGGTGACAGAAGAAAGCACTTAGCACAGACCATATATACCAGGGTGATTTAAACAGAAGGACAGGCAGGTTCTCACTATTCATTCCTGAATATGTACTGGGCTTGTTTCAATTACAAGGCTTAGTGGCATGAACTTCAGATGCACGATGCTAAGTGTTTTTCTAAGGTCATGGGCGGTAATTGAAAGCTGACTTTGATACTTACGTTAAAAAGTACTGCTAATAGGGAACTGCTCTGAAATCAGCCCAGCATGATGCCTTTCAGTCCTGGTAATGATGAATATACAAGCACCTCATAACAGTCTACTCAGTGGAAACAAAACGTAATTTGGCTGGTCACTTGCTTTTGTTCCTCTTTTGTTGGGGGAATGGGAGGGGAGACAAGTCCTGTGGCAATGGCATTGAACAGCCCATCTCCGTTTTGAATCTGCTGAGATTAAATATATCCTTTCAACAACAAAGGCTGAACTCTGATCAAAGCCCCACCAGCAGCACGCCCTACAGTGGGATACACCAGATCCTAATTCCTGCGAGTGCCCAAGGGGATGTGAGACTCCCATCAGTCAAGTAAGACAAGGACAGGAGCAAGCACTGTAATTTTCAGTTCAGCCCAACAAACCCTGAAGCCTCTTGGCTTGCAGTAACTTGGAATGCATCCTGCAAACAATTAGCAAGATGGCTTTCCAAGCCCATCAACGCCACATGGCTCTTCTTTGATATTTTTTTGTTCTTCTTCTCCTCCCTCCCAAGAGCTTTTTCAGGAACTCCACACATACACTGCTGAGAGTACAATTATAGGGCAGCAAGTTCAGTCAAAATTAATTCAGCATGTTTCTGGGATCCCTTGTTTTAATTCAAGGGCCTCTGTGCCTGTTCTTACCTCTCTGCCCAATGTGCGTGCAGTTGTATGAGATGCTTGGACAAGCAATCACCCATTACGCGTGAATAAAGTCTTATTTTGTCAAGCGAATATATGTGTGCAAAAAAGTACAGTTCTGTGTTGTAATTGTCTAAAATACCATTGTGACAAAACAATGAGTTACAACATGCACAGGGTAGCCTGTCTCTAAATAATTACTTGTCTTCTGCATGGACCCTCCCTTCTGCATTACCCACACGACCATGCTACAGTCAACAGCCCACCGTGCATTTCTGCTGACAATCGCCTCCCAACCAGGCAAGTCCCCCACAGACAGCAAGTTTGAAAATGGCAGGTTTGTCTGTTCTGTCCTCTGCCAAGCAGGAGAAAGGAATTCTGCTGCCAGGCTGTTCTGCTTGTGGTCACTGCATGGAAAAGGCAGGTATAAACTAGGGATAGGCCCCAGAATAATAAAACATCTCAGCAGCTCCTACTTCCCTGCTGCTGGGGGTGATGGTGCAAGGGACAACAGCACAGCACAAGCACTCTGGACTGGTGAGGCGGATTGGCCACTTACTGCCCCAGAAGGAAACGTGGCTTCAAATCTATATTGTGCTATTGATGATCCATGTGTTGTTAATCAAACTACCATCTCTCTGTCTCTCTTCCAAGACAGAAGTAGGGCTCTAGGAGCCTGTACAAGTCACCAAAAGTAAGTAGGTTTGGGAAATTGGTAACTATTAATCTAAATGTTTCCAAGTCAAAATTCTCTTTCATACTTTTAAATACTTCAGGAAGATGGAACCACTCACTCTTAAGTCTGTAGTTTTATTCTGTATCTGTGGTCTAGAAATAAATTGAGAATTTCCTTTTCTATTTTTAGAAGTGAAATTATTTTAAGAAAGTAACTTAAATTCATTGTCAAGGTGCATTTCCATGCATATCATAAAATCACTTCTGAACAAGAAAACATTAAAACAAAAACACTGTCTCGTATCAGTCCCTTGGCACTGAAAGATAACCAACCAAGCAATTAATACTATAGAATCAATCATAGAATCATAGAATCATTTAGATTAGAAGATACCTCTAAGATCATCAAGTCCAATAGTTAACTCAGCATGTCCCCATTCACCATTAAACCATGTCCCCAAGTGCCATATCTACACATCATTTAAATGCCTCCAGGGATGGTGACTCAACCGCTTCCCTGGGCAGCATATTCAGTGCTTGACAACCCTTTCAGCAAGGAAATTTTCCCTAATATCCAATCTAAACCTCCCCTGGAGCAACTTGAGGCCATTTCCACTATCACTTGTTATTTGAGAGAAGAGACTGATCCCCACCTGGCTACAACCTCTTTTCAGGTGGTTGTAGATCAATAATGTAGCCCCTGAGCTTTCCTCGCTCTCAGCTCCTTACCTGATTCTCATCAGACTTGTGCTCCAGACCCTTCACCAGCTTCGTTGCCCTTTTCTAGGATCAAATCATTTAAATATTCCATAATCAGCAACTGGACTTAGCTGCTGTGTTAAATTCCACTGAAATCCATAAAATATAAAAATCTGTGTGCTTTATCAAACAGGGATGTGGTTACCTGCAGAGCCACACTGCACTGCAGGGAAGAGTGTGCACGGGCATGGATATGGTCTTTTATTTTCTGTGATCTTGTGTTTATCTGTAGGTCTCTGTATTCTCTTTGTGCCTGACAGCTGCCTGATAAATTGCATGGCTACTGCAAAGAGAGATAAAACCTGCTGCAGCAGTTTACTGATAATATCACTGTTCAATTTAAGGCAAATGCTAAATCACGGAAATCAACAGTTCATGCAGAGATCAGAGATTACTGGGGTTCAGAAGCTAAGAAGCACTGTGACTTTGCTCTGGAATATAGGAAATCATAGTTCAACTTTCCATACAAGCATAATAGTGAGAAAGACGGGGATTTGGCAAAGGACTTCTGGGAATTTGGGGGCAGAAGGAAGACTTCTTGTGATTTTTAAAAAATGTGAGATGTTATTATCATCATGATCATCACCATCATCATCATCACTATTATTAAAAATAATAACAATATTATGTCATATATTTTCTCCACAAATAGCTCTTTCCTGTAGCTCTTTTAAATGTATGTGGGGTTTCGTATTCAATAAACAGAACTTCAGACTGGGGACACACATCAAATGGCATATTTGTGATCTCTGACTGGGTAATAGTCATTCTTAGATTCACATCTCCTGTGTAAGAGTCATGATTATGAGCTAAAAAAAATGACTTTATGTGCATAATTTGTAATCATTGGTTAAAAGTCAGCAAACAGTTCCACAGTTAACTCATTCTGCCAAATACTCTTATAGATGAAATGTAAGTGGCTGTAATTCAGTCAAGGCAAATCCAAGCAGAAATACAGCAGAATCCTTGTTGTATTTCTTCTAAACTATCAGCCCTGTCTAAGTATATATTTTTGGTTTTCAAAGCAAAAATTGCCAGCAATACCATGAAGGGATGAGATCAGTTACCTTTTTAACAAGGAAATGCCAAGATAACAGCTTACTGTTCTTATTTTCTTATACTTTGTTTGTTGATTGTTGACAGCATAAACTGTAGTCCCAGGCAGAAATTCTAGCCCCATCTGATCTCAGCGAAATTTTGTTCTGTTTCTAGAAAAAACAAGATTTCAGCTCCATTGATTCACCCAGATTCATACTGTCTAATTGTCTTGAAAAATGAGAGTTTCATATCATGACTCCTAGTGCAAATCAATAAGGGAAATGTTTTTGGTGAATGTTAGTCTTACAGAATTATCTGTCATTCAAAATATCTTTTTCTCTTTCATTTCAGCAGAAAGTTTCTGTACCTTTTCTTATGCTCCTTGATTTTATAGAGATGTTGGGTGTTTCCCAAGATTTCTAAGCATTAATGTTTCCACTTCTAAAAGATACCATCTGCTTTATGTTTTTTCTACCCAACTCTTCACACCATCATCAGTCCAGATCCTTGGCTTTGCAAGGTCTGGCTGTATCTGAAAGCCAAATAAATGCCCAGAAGGGCGTAATTCTGAAGAGTTCATGCTCACATAAAAGAAATTTAAAAAAAAACCAAAAAGAAGAATCATGGAGAGATTAATATCAAGACAATCCAAAACTTGGTTTCTTAAGGTGCAACCCTCAGTTTCAGGAATGAGTATCACAGGATGCATCCCACTTCAGCTAGGGACCATCTTCAACCAGCCCAAACACCAAAGCACCCGAGACTGCTCTTCCCTATGGCTTAGATATCCTTGATGGCCTGGAACTAAGCAATCAGAAACTCTGGGCACTGCCTTGAAGGCCATCTCCACCCTGCCCAAACCATACAGGCAGTGGATACAGCAGCAAAAGGTCTTCCTTATCCTGCATTCTGCCTAATCATTGCCTAGCAATTTATTTTACTCCAGTCCTTAATCATTTCTGTACCCCAGTGTGTGTTCACCAAGAAGACAAGCAGCTTGGGAGGGTTTGCTCTCCTCCCATTCCGTGCCCTTTCCCTGTGCACTCACAGGAAATGGGAGGGATACAGCTACAGGGAGAATCCTTCCTCAGGCTGATTATTGGAGAGACAAAGGGAGAAGTAAAGGAGCCATTTACCCAGATGAAGAAGGAGTAGACTGCTCTTACTCCTTAAAACCTTATGGGAACAGGATCCTGATGGGGCAGAAAAGCTATGGCTCCTACCTAGGAATATTTGCATTAGGACAGATAGGTTGCTGTCAGGTGGCAGAAAAATTTGCAATGTTCAGGAGCACCATTATTTTCCTAGGAGCTGTATTTCTTCAACTAGTGATGCATCCTCACCTGGTGCTCTCCAAGCACTGGTTAGCACTGTACATAGGTATGTCAGCAAGCTGCAAGTCCATAAAGACCATTCCAGACCACAGCATAATTAATCAACTGTGTTTTCCTCAGAGGGCTCAATATTGCACAAAACTCATAGTTTGCTAAGTGAAACCAGAGGGCTGTTTTTTGTTTCCAGCAAGCATTCCCCTTGCAAAACCCAGAACTGTCCCATTTAAGTACTCACAGTTTGCTGAGGGAAAAAACTCTCCTTTTTTTTTCTTAGTATGTGGCAACCAAAATCAAATTAAGTTTTTCCTGAGACCTGGACAATGTACAACATCTCTCCAAAGTAATAAATAGCTGCTTAGTTTCTGACAAAAAACAGCTCAGAAAAGTGCATCCAGTTTTCCAAAGCAATCACTGACAAATGTCCACGAACCCAGGCCTGGAGGCTACAGACAGATCTTAGCTGAGGCAGTGACTTAGGTCTTCAGTCAAATGCTGCTTGAGAAATGGGGCTGCAAGCAGAAAAGAAGGACAAATCCTGAAGGATGGATGGATGGATGGATGGATGGATGGATGGATGGATGGATGGATGGATGGGGAACCCTCTTTCTTTGCTTCCTTTAGGATCCCTATAAGCCAGATTCCATGCCAGTTTATATGAACAAAGTCTGCTTTGGGGAAGTGGAGTTTCACTGCTGCTGCTGCCATGGTTTTCATTTTATAAGCTTGTGTTGAGAAGTGAGAAACTAGATTGTTACCATCAAGATCTCTGGAATCCAGTACCAGGTTTTAGACCTGGATTGGAACACATCTGATAAGTTTTGGGTCTTGCGTAGCATAGGAGAAAAAAATCAGCTTTTTATGTGAGCAGTGACTGGGACAGCCTGACAAACCAGTGCCCTCACAGAAGTATTTTTCCTTAGCAAAGTTTCCTTACCTTCATCTGTCCAACAGAAGAGCTGCAGATGTAGAAGGCTCTTTCTCAATGCAGAGACACATCATGACACCTCATTTATTTTGCTTTTTCAGAGCGAAGATTGTTTTAATTCATTGGGCAGTTTGCTAGTCAAGTTAAAATCCTCTGTGTCATTAGGAAGACATGGAGACAGCAAGACTTTTCTTTCTTTAACCACACAGTAGACTCTTGCAAGACCATTGGCAGCGGCAGCCAATTATACCACACACATTATGACTTATATAATTCCCTTCCTGCAAGAAAACAACCAAGTGGTTAGATGCCAGCTCTTTGCCTGGGCATGCACAGTAGACATCTTAGCCTCTGTTTAAACCTTGTGATAGACAGGGAATAAGGTCCTGCTGATTATATCCTTGACATCTGCCCTGGCTCTGAAGATAAGATTTGATGTGGACTCGTTGAGTGATCCAGGTGAGCTTCAGAGTAAGCAATATGCTGGCTAATGATTTCTGCCTTGCAAACGTTTTTGTCCAGACACAGTCCAAGTGGTGGAAGCTATAATAAAAGATCAAATTCTTTTGTTCAAAAAAATTATTCTCTACTCTTCTTTTATGGCTGTCTATCAAGTGCTACAGCTCTTGCCTCTCACTGCACCCTTCCACAGTGACTAAGATAACACCTCATTAAACATTGGAGCTTCTAAAACAGGAGACTCAAGTCCCATCCACCTAGGAAATATCATCACATCAGATCAAATTTGACCCACTCTTCTGACTGTTCCAGGAAGCCTGTTATTTATATCATTTCCATGCTAGAAGCATAGTCTGAACAACTGATTAAATCTCTGTAATTTACATAAGCAGGACCTGTATGCAAAATTTCATCCAGCTATTTGTACCACTTAGTGTCAGCTTGTAAATTTCCTGAGAACTCCCAAACTCAGCAGGTGCCAGCAGCTGCAGTCCAGGCTGGCACTTGAACACAGACGATTATGGCACTGAGTGGGTGAATAGCATGAACTCTGTGTTTAATCCCTTCTGTTATATCCACCTCTTTAAAAAGCTTCCTCTACTACACAAGGGCAGTTTTCCAAGTGGGTATTAAGGTCTTGGCTGTTTCACTGTTACTGCTGATAGGCACCAAAGCTGTGGCCACTCCAGCCTTTGAATCAACCACAGAATCATAGAATGCCTTGGGTTGGAAGGGGTTTGAAAGACCATCTAGTTCCAATCCCCTTACATGGGTAGGGATACCTCCTAGTAGATCAGGTTGCTCAAAGCCACATCCAACCTGAACCTGAACACTTACAGGGATGGCTCAGCTAGCAGTAAGTGAAAAAACCCTTGCTTAAACAACCCCTTGATGATCTCCTCACTGAAGGAGATTATTTGGTGTAGGTTCTCCACTAAGCTCAGAGAACTGATGAGAAGAGGAAGCTCTGAGTTATAGCCTGCAGTAACCCAGCTCAAGGTCGCCGACCCTGGGCCGAAGCTCAGGGTGCCCAGGCTCAGCACGTGTCCTGCACGGGGCCAGGAGCCATCGCTGCTGGACAGGACTGAGCAGCAGGAGCGAGGGTGACGGTGCCTACCACAGAGCAAGCGTCACCAGGAAACGCTCCAGTGACAGCAGATACAGCAGAAGTGACCCTGACAGGGGGTTTTTGGATGGCAGCTCACCCAAACTCAGGTTCTCCTGCCGCGACCTCATGGCCCCTCTGTTACTCAATACAGAGGTTGGCTGCAGGTTTTGCTTCTCTACCCTGCCCCAGTCCCCAGGTTCACACGGCCCTCGGGCAAGCTTTTAGCTCTCTGCTTTGCCTGCACCCACCCCTATGCCATGCTCTGAAGCACACAAACTGTGTCTGTAGAACAGCGAGTGCCTGCAGGGTACAAGAGAGGGCTGCAGGTCTCATCATGTTCTTTCCTTGCCATAAACAAGAGAGACCCTGGGTACATTTAATGTCCTTATTGCTATGTTCTCTTAAGTATGGGTAACTCAGCGTTCCTGGGAGAACAGTGAAATAACACTTTGCAGAAGGTAATTTATTTTATCTTGTTTCAGATGCTTGAGGACTTGTTTTGCTTTTCCTGTCCTCTTTAAGAGATGAAGATTGCAAAACCCCGGTGATGTGAAATTCACTAATGAAAGTGTCACTGGCACACAATTTACTAAGAGTTGTGCTGCTTAAGAGTTTGGAGATTAACTCTGAATAATCAGAACACATGACACAATCCTTCTCAAATACAGCGTATCCTCATTTATGAGGATGAAAATCATTACTATCATGAAAATCATACTCTAAATAAAACATTGGCAATTCTTTTAAGATACCTTTTCGTTATTTAGTCTTGCCATTTGTTTTTTGAGGCTTCTGGATTTGCTCATGCTATTTATGAAGATGATGTTTCAAGATTTCAAAAGATAGAGCAAAAATATTAAGCTGAAAAAGAGAGAGCAAGACTTCTATTAAAGGAAATTAGTGAGAATTAAGCTCTTTGGTCACCCTTGAGTTATTTTTTTGCAATATCTGGAAAAGGACAGTTTGGTTTTTTTCCTTAGAACAACTGAACTACAGCTCCCAACTCACTGCTTGTCTACATAAATTTGGACTTTAAGCAAAACACTAAACACATGGGACTGATAATAGAAAAAACAAGTGATAAAAATGGAACTTGAACTGCTGCCTTATCCCACAGTATGGAACTATGTTTAGACTGACCTCAGTTTCAAAATCAACCTGGCCGTAAGCCTCTGAACCTCTCAGTCTGGTTCAGCTGGGGCAAGCAATGGGGATCATCACTTTGTTATTATAATCTGCCTTTTCTAAATGTGTGACAGCAGGTAAATGGGGACATTTCCTTAGAAGCTTTAAAATACTTGGAGTGCTGAGTGGTTGCCATGGCAAGCCGGCAAGTTTAGGTAGCGGGCAGGAAAGAGGGGCCTGCTTGGCCAACAGCAGCGGGTGGGGAGGGCCCCGTGCGTGCAGCAGGGTGGGGATTTTGTAACTTCAGACCTCAGATATGGTCAAGTTGGCTGGGACTTTGCATCCAGCTGCTTCCTTTTAGTAGCTTCATTTTAGACAGAAGAATCAAGGGTAAATGAATCACTGTTTCCAGACCATGAGATCCGAACAGAGATGTGAACACCATGAGATGTCGGGTTTGTGGTGAAATGTCATGTCTTGCTTCCCTGTTGCCCTGACATCCATCCCATACATCACAGCCTCCTTGGTTGTGCCACTGAAATTGAGGCTGCACTGTAGCAAAATCACTGGAATAATCTGGGTTCAACTCTTTTGGAGTGCTGTTTGAATATGCAAGGGAGAACCAATATTGGCATCTAAAAACGTGACTGGAACAGGGAGCCCAAAACAGGACATTGTACTCTGGATGCAGTCTCACAAGTGCTGAAAAGAGAACGGGTGTGCAGGGTAATTCAGGTTGGAAAGGACTTGTGGAGGTCATCTAGTCCAGCCACTTGCTCAAAGCTGGGTCAGTAACCACCTCTCTGGACTTCCTAGCACAGCCCAGGATGCAGCCAGCTGAATCCACTGTGTGGGTACCCTGCTGACTCACGCTCATCTCGCCTCCCCTTAGATGTCTCTGAGCTAGGCAACCTTTGAAGATACTGACAGAAATAGGTGTCTGACCCACTTCAGACATCTGCTTCAGCAGGAGATGAATCACGCTCCAGCAATGCCTGGTTCCCTCCACTGACTACAAAGGGAGACCAGGGCGATTAGCTCTGATATAAACATCCATACCAGTGGCATTTGCTTTCAGCCAGATTAATCCTGCCTCATAAATTTTGCCACATCCCCAGGTTTTGCTGGAAGATGTTACACATTTGCATGTGTCTGTGTGTGACATGCACTTGCAGGGTTCCTTTGAACGTGACGAGAATAATAAAATTAATAAGGGTATATATACAAAACAACGCACCAAACTGGAGGTACTTGAAACAGCTGATTCACATTTCAATGGCAGATATTCTAGAAAATATCAACCCTGGTGGTTTCTGAATGTTAGTTTGCTTAAAACATATGCCAGAGATTTTATTTTTTATACTCTAAGTAGCATGAAGATATCTTTCTTTTACCCTTTCTTCTTCTATTTTAGTAATATCAATTTGATTTTCTAAGGCGAAATATAAAATTCTGCTTTGAAGCAGTCAAGAGTATCGAATTCTGCATGCAACCCGCACTGAGATCATCCTTAATTCTGTTTTTTCTCAGTAAGAGTTTCAAAGAGGAGGATGTAGTCAGCAAATCTGACTGATTTTAGCTCCTGGTGGAAAGGTCAGATAAAGTTCAACTCCTTTATAACAGAGGAACAATTCAGGAGGTCTTTAATCGTTTGTCCTGTGGACTAGCACGGTCATCATCTTTCAGTGAAATAATGGTTAAAAAATATATTAAACCTCCCCTTTTTGATCAACTGCTCTTCTTTTGACCTCTATGTAACCCTGAGTATTATGGCCTGCTATCCAATTTGATGAATGTTAATCCAACAGATGAATGTTGCACTTTTTAGATGCATGTCAAATAATCTGCCACATTCTTCTGACTGAAGACAGACACACCATCTATGCAGAAAAATCCAGGCAGATAAGGGAGAAAGCATCACATCCCATTCCCAGAAACCAGCCTGAACAAGCAAACTGCGTATTCTTCTAATAAGTATGTTTTGAAATGTTGAGAAATCATTGATCTTAATCTTAAGAGCTGACTTTAGCCTCCTTTCATGTACTTTGCAGCAGCTTCCTCAGAAGTCCACCGCAAGCCTTCCCAGTCATGACGATCTCACAGCATCTCCGAGCAACTGGCCCTGTACATACAAAATAGAGAAGGGGGTTGTTCATGCTGGCCAGAGCAGATAGGAAGAAACAGGAGAAGAGGACAGGACGAGAGAAGACAGGACTCTTACAAAGTCACTTTGAATGACGAGATTTATCAGACTGTGCAATTACTACTCCATGAAAATTGTGGATATCCAGCTGCTTGACTTCTAGGGCACATATACGGCATTGCACTCCAGCTACTGTATCAGCAGAGAATGATCTAAACATTTAGTCCCATGCAAGGGGGTTTCAAATCACTTGGTTGGGTCTTAACAGAGCTTTGACAAGCAATTCTTCAATGATGAAGTTTTCTACAGAAATATCTCTCAGACAGGTCCCTGGAGAAATTCTAGGGGAGCAATTGCTTGGAGCAACTGCTTTCACAATGGAGAAGGAAGCACAACCAAAGAGGATTCTGGCCCGTCATGCTAGGAGGTTTCTGAAATAGAAACTGGTGTTCTCCAGTTGATTCCATCTCTTTATTTACGCCTCTCTGCATTCTTATGTTCCTCAAGTTCAGAAGCTGGCAGACAGCTCCTCTCTTAGATTCCTGTTTCTCTGCTAATTTAACTTTTGGCATAGCATGTAACTCTAACCACACTGGAATTTATACCAGACCTGGGAGAACAAAGATCCCTGTTTCTGGGAAGCAATGCCTGAGCTCAGAAACACTGTGAGATGTGTTCCAACAGTGTGCAAACCCTGCCTTGTCAGGGACACAAACCTGGCATTACATATAAACAATGATGGGGAGGTTTAGATTCTTCATTGAAAGGATAGTCAAGCACTGGAACAGGCTCATGAGTTGGTAGAATCACTGTCCCTAGTGTTCAAGAAGCAGACATTCAGGGCAAAAGGATCATTTTCTACTCAGGAAGTTGGAGATTAAATAATAAATGTGGCCCGAGGATTCAAATTTATAGTCTGACCTTATGGGAGCTTCTGAGCACTCAGCGCCTTTGAAACAGGCCAGCAGTGTCTGTGAGAGATGTTAAATGAGTTCCTCTGGGCCAGGCAAAGGCCAAGGCTGTGGGTGAAGCACTCCTGCCCAGGCAATGTCTGGACAGACATACCCCCAAAAAGCAGCAAGTTCATCCTGAGGGCTCCTCCTCGAGCAACCCAGCCTCCCGTCAGCACAGAACCACTCGTGCCGTGCCCGCTCCAGGGCTTCTTGTCATTGTCCATGACCCACAGCCCCTCCTTGCAGCTCAGTTGGACAGTCACTGCACCTGGACTCAATCCGTTTTCAAGGCCATCACACCCGCTCCAAACACTGCTTGCAACAGTGACTTTCAAACAAGATAAATCATAAAATCATAAAATTGCAGAATGGTTTGGGATGGAACAGACCTGAAAAATCATCTAATTTCAACCCTTCTGCATGAGCAGGGACACCTTCCACTAGACCAGGATGCTCAAAGCCCCATTCAACCTGGCCTTGAACACTTCCAGGGATGGGGTGTCCACAGCTTCTCTGGGTAACGTGTTGTGGTGTTAGAGCAGCCTCAGAGTAAAGATGTCCCAGTACATCATGTATTTCTGAGTATATTGTCTCATTTTACACCTTTTCATGAAAGTTGTAGGAAATATCATGTTTGCACAGTAGATGGGGAGTATACAAAATTTTAACAGTAATGCAAAGATCAAATAAACATTTTATCACAACAAAACCCCTGGCAGTGTCTGGTTACTCTCAACCTGCTCCCTGGTAGGAGCACAGCAAAAGCTAAATGTCAGTTGAAGGTCTCTGTGGAAAGCCAGTTCTTTAAAAAGTGTTGCAAATATCACATTTGTTTCTTCAGATCAGCCTATTTCTCCAGCCATTTGTGAGCAGGGTATGAACACCCCTCTACAGACGAGTATCACACGTGGCTGCAAGTCGGGGATCACTTCAGGGCCACTGCAGCAGGAATGGCAGCAGGATTACATCACCTGATGCTCCCTATCTGGGGTGACCTCATCGCTCTCGGGAAACGCCTGCTGTCAGCACGTGGTATCTTCTCTAACGCCTGATAAGATGGTGATTTTGAAATTTGCATGTTACCTCACCTAACCCCAACTCCAACCACCAGCTGAACAGAGGTACTTAAGCAGTTTATTGCAGCCATAAGAGTCATGTGCCATTCATAAGCATTTTGGTAAAACATTATGCAGATATTTCTATCAAATACATTCTTTCATGCCATTTGTTGAAGTGAATAAAGTCTCTTGTGAGGTCTCCCAAGTCTCTGATTTGTGTTTATTTGAAATCTCATATACCACTGCTAAAAGCTATATGAAAAGAAAAAAATACCTTAATACAAGGAATACAAAGAAGGACATGCAGAAAGCACGCTCTCAGATTAGGGGCACAGCATCCCTGGGACAGAAAAAAGTAAGTCTAGAGCCTGCCTGGGCAGCCCAGGAGCACCCCCACAGGTAGATAGATTTGTCAAAAGGCAATTTGCTCTCTCTAGCACAATCCAACCTAGTGAGAAATGAAACTGGGGGCTGCTGGATGCTGGAGATGGATGCTTTGGGGGGAGGTCTCCATAGAAAATGTGGCATGGGGTGGAGAGGAGCTGATTAACATTTCAATGGCAGATGTTCTAGCAAACATCAACCCTAGCGGTTTCTAAAGGTTAGTTTGCTTTAAACATATGCCAGAGACTTTATTTTTAATACTCGAGGTAGCATGAAGATCCTTTCATTTTCTTCTTTTATTTTGGTATTATCAGTTTGGTTTTCTAAAGGGAAATGCAAAATTCTGCTTTGAAGCAGTCAAGAGGACTGCATGCAACCTGCACTGAGATCATCCTTAACTCTGGTTTTGGTAACCAAAACCTGAGGGGCTGAGGCTGTGAACATCCTTGTCAGTGTGGGGACATCCCTGAGGGTCCCATGCTGCTGTAGGAGCGCTCCTGAGGGACTGCAGCTATAGGTGCACCAATACACCCTGAAGAAGTGTGGCCATGGGAAAAACAGCAATGCAGGGACACCCTGAGGGACTGCGGATGGAGGTGACTTTAACCATAGTGGGGACACTAATAAGCAACTCTTTGAAAACAAGCTAGAAGCAAAGAGCAGTAGAGAAAAACCTAGAGAAGCAAATGGTGGCAGAGAAAATGAGCAAGCAAAAAGCATCAGCAAGAAACAGTTTCATATATGGCCCCAGGCTCTTATGCTGGGGAGTCGAGACAGGATAACTGTGACTTGGGTGAAAGTCAGGGAAGCTGAGGATAGGAAGGAGAGATGATAAATGTTTGATTCAAGGGAAGGAGGGCAAAATGTATTCGTTTGTGTCCTTTTTTTTTGGTCAATATATCAGTCATCCGAAATTTGTGCTATTTGGAAATAAATTAAGTAAAAATACCCAGCATTGAGTCTGTTTGGCCTGCAGCTTCCCTCTTTATAAGAATTAGTCTATTTGAGGCTTTCACCAAGGAGCTTCCCTGGTAAATCAGCTGTCTCTCCTCAAAGAAGCAGGCACAGAGCGCAGCCAGGCATATCTGATGCCAGAGACCACACACAGACACCATTCATTCCTGCAGATTTGCTTGGGAGGCTGAGGGGTGCAGCGTGTTTTGCTGAAGTTTGTTCAGAGGCCACAGAAATCTTAGTGCAATTTGCTTTTGCTTTACACAGTGCTCATGTCACATGTTCTCAAAGGAGACCAGGCACTGAAACAGAATCAGCCAATTTCCAGCATTTCCTCTGTGTGACGAGGACGTTTGCTGTGTATCCCTTAAACCACCCCAGGCCAGGCTTGAACCAGCAATGCTGCTGAGTGAACCGAGTACAAAATTCCCTGTGCCCTGAGTGGGAAGATATGGGTAACAGGCTTCTCTGCTGCAGCTCTTCCTTAGTGAAGCCTGCCTGGTGGATGCCTGATTTCCAGGCTTTTTAAAGATGTACAGACTTTCATTTACATGCATAAACACATGGAAATTTCTCAGCAAAGTGGGATTTGTGCCCACCTATATGCATTCCCATTTGGATGGGAATAATTAGCAGCTCTATTTTTTTTTTTCTGTTTAGAATGATCAGGTTATATTCTTCATTAATTCATTTCTTATTTGAGTTGTTGCCTGTGACAGACCACACACTCTCTCTATTTGTGGTCCAGTACCTTGCTCACTCCCATGCTACACAATGTGTCTGACTCCATAGAAACACACAGCTTGGAAAAGTTCTTTAAAGTCATCAAGTCTAATCATTAATCCAGCACTGCCAAACCCATCACTCAACCATATCCCCAAGTGCCACATCTATATACCTTTTAAATACCAGGGAAGGTGACTCAACCACTTCCCTGGGCAGCCTCTTCTAATGCCTGATCACCCTTTCAGAGAAGAAATTGCTCCTGATATCCAATATAAACCTCCTCTGTCACAATCTGAGACTGTTTCCTCTTGTCCTACCACTTATTACTTGGGAGAAGAAACTGACTCCCACCTGTCTACAACTTCAAGTACAGAGAGAGAAAGCCTCCTTCAGCTTCCATCTCCCCAGGCTCCAGTTCCTTTCCTACTGATCCAATGTGCCAGTTTTCTATTTCCAACCTACTATCTGTTATTGATGCCACTGACTTCCTGAACAGAACCAAGATCTCTAACAAGCATGACCGCAAGCACAGTTCCCCAACTGTTCTGCAGCACAGAGCTAGAAACTGCTCTTTCAGCAAGCCCTCCTGATAATAAGCTGTTTGCCAAGATGTTTGTGGGCGACAAGCACAAAGATGAGTGTAAGTCAGGGCAAGTGTTTTTAAAATTTCACATGCGTTTATTTTTATCTTTTCCCAATATCTGTCCAGCTGTCTAATCTTCCTTAGAACAGCATAAATTAGGTTTACTTTTGCCCAGTGAAAAATTCCATGCCAAATTCTCCCAGGCAGAGCTGGAGGTGGGTTTTTCAATCACGTCACCCCATTCTTCCCCCACACACCCCCTAGCAAAAGCATCCAAAAAAATAATGTCTCTAATTTTCACCTTAAACAATATATTGTGGTAAAAGAGGTAAATTTCTTCAAAAATCTAAAAATAACTTTCAGCAAAGAAAATACTCTTCCTTCAAGTCTAACCCTGAGTCATGGTGTCACTCAGATAATAAGATTTTTCCATGGTTTCAGTTATTACAGTCTTCAGCACAAGTCATTTTACCTTTGGTATGCCACTCCCATCTCTGCCTTTTCAAACCCAAAATTTTCAGTGTGTGCCAGTGTAGAAGCTCTGGACAAGAAACCCCTCAATTTCCCTGCATGCAAAACTCAAAATGCTATCCACCTACCACTGGTATCTCAGAAATACATCCCCACGTTTTCCCTTGCTCTTCTCCCACACAGTGCTACCTTACCAGACTCAGTAATTTGGCTTCCAGCCTCAAATTTTTCAGGAATATAATTGGTAATAGAAATGTGAAGAACGCCCACTCCAAACCTCACACCTTACCGGTACGCACTGGTTGGCCTAACACAAGCTGTGTTATCCTAGGAAAGTGTTGAGGAGTCCATGTCCTGTGGACACTGTTATGGAGCCAAGAACAGGCCATGAGGGTCTTTAAGGGTCTCAACCGATGTAGCAAAACCATACAGTCACAGAATATCCTGAGTTGGAAGGGGGCCACAAGGACCATAGAGTCCAACTCCCAGCCCTGCACAGGACACCCCAAGAGTCACACCATGTGCCTGAGAGCATTGTCCAAACGCTTCTTGAACTCTGCCAGGCTTGGTGCTGTGACCACTGCCCTGGGGAGTCTGTTCCAGTGCCCAACCAATCTCCTAATATCAACTTAAACCTCCCCAGACTCAACTTCAGGCCATTCCCTTGGGTCCTGTCACTGGCCACCACAGAGAAGGGATCAGTGCCTGCCCCTCCTCTTCCCCTCACCTGGAAGTTGTAACTGCAGTGAGGTCTCTCCTCAGTCTCCTCCAGGCTGAACAGACCAAGTGACATCAGCCACTCCTCATATGGCTTCCCCTCAAGGAAGTTGTGTCTGTGGGTTTCCCCNAGTTGTGTCTGTGGGTTTCCCCAGTCAGTGTGCTGGGATGCTGAGGGAGACCCAATATGATCAGATTCAATTTTGTTCATTGTTAGGAGCAGAACAGCTACAATTTCAAGTACAGCATCATTTAATGTTGGAAATTTGTAACATTTCCAGTAACACTGCAAAAACAAGGTGCATGCCGATCTCCTCTGCTGAAGAAAACAAGAATAAGTCAACTCAAAATCCCCCTATGACTAAGTCAAAAAAGGAATCTGGATTATTTGAGGTTCAAAATGACAATGACCACAAATTGCACCTTGATGGGATCAGACTGGGCACTAGGAAACTTCTTAAGCAGGAAAATAAAAAACTCCTGGAAGAATAAATCTCTGCCATACAGAGGGATAGTAGAGTCTGCATCCTTAGAGATGAAGTGTAAATCAGACTAGCAATGGCTTTGTCTGATGCTGGCAATAGTCCTGCCTTCAGCGTAAGGATGGACAAGTGACCCTCAGAGGTCCCTTACAGTACAGCACTCCAGTGATTCTGTGAAAATGCAACCAGAATTGAGAGCTGTATACAACTGTTTTATTATTTGTATAATACTACTCACTCTTATCTGCCTGGAAGTTTATCTCTTGCCTACATGTTGCAATGCCATATCTACATATTTCTCAGCTTTTCTTTGCAAAAATTCTGACTATGGTACCTACAAGCAATCTGTTCTTTGATGGCTCCTTCCTGTTAGGCTGAAGTATCCTCTTCCTGAGTAGAAGTACAATAGGGAGCAAGAAATGGGGGATAACACCTCAGATAACATAAAAACTTAAAGCTTAGTGGAATTTGTAATCAGATACTGAAAATCAATCTGACCTTTTCAAGTATAAGACCTGCATTGCTACACATTGTTGCACATCTATGTCATTAACCCAGAGCTCATCAATAATGTCAGATAAATTAATTTCTGATTATACACTAAATTTAATGTGAGAAAGGACTACCTGAACTTTGTTGTGGCCTGTGGAATATCTCAAACTTTTACACTTAACCATTCATACAAGAACTACAAGCTTGTGCTTGACAAAGTGTATCTTTCAGAAGGACTTTATTCTTGCAAAAATCAGGATTCTAGTTCATATTTGATGCAGAAGTGGGGCAGCATCACATCTTGTGCCAGTCATTAGGAGGTGAACAGAACTGTCACTTTCTGTGGAAAACATAGGAAAATAGACTTGTGTTTCACAACTAATAGAAGGAGAAGGGCTACTACTGCACAAGTAAGCATGTTTTAGTATTATACTGACCATGCTGGATTTTCACTGAAAAGATCCGTGAAATGTTTCACAGCTCTGCTTCCCTTGGTCTGATCCACCATCCCCCAAATGCCGGTGGTGCTGAATTCACAAAAGGAGACTGAAGTGTTGTAGGAGGAGTAACACCACCATGTCGGATTTGTTCCTTGTTACTCAGCAGTTTCCAGCATGCCCTGTTATGATTCTTCACTCCTTATGCACAGGGACTGAAAAGGTCAGTCATTTCTGAGCAGTGTTGACAGGACTGGGTGGTAGCAAGGCACACTCACTAGATTTGCACAGCTATTCTAAAGATTAAATATGTTTTAGGCAGCTGGCAGGCCCTGCAAGCTGATGCTGTTCCAGGGGAACAACACTAGCACAGTCCAGGCACCTTCTCCATGTTATGAGAGGCAAGACGTTATTTCAGACATGATGGGCCCTTTCCACAGGGAACAGGTTATAGAGGCTGCTCATGAAGATTGATCCTGCTGTCCAGAATCCGTGGGTTCATTTTCCCCTCATTCTGGCAAGTCCTTCTGGGACCCCACCAGCAGCCTTACAAAACAACCACTTGCTCATCTGCCTGGATATCAGCCCTCAGAAGAGTGGAGTGAGGGTTGGCAAGAACAGCTTTTCTTTGCTCAATGCTGCGTCATTGCAGGGCAAGTATTCATTCCATCTAGGCCCGAAGGTAACCATGGGAGAAATATCCCATTTCAAGGGCTGGGTTGAGGGAACAGCCAGCTGCACTGCTGCTGGGCAGAGCACTCGCACAGTCAGGGACAAAGATACCAGCACCTCTGTGTCTGGTGTTAGAACCAGCTCTAGCAAGGAGGGCAGTTTCTGTCAGTCACCAATATCTGTGTTTACATATTCAGCAGAGGATCTGTCACCACTCCAGGGAAGGCTTGACAAGTACATCTGAGGTTGCTGACAAAGGTGATCACAAGCTTATGAGAGCCTGAATTTCTTAAAGCCAAGTCTCCCCAAACGCTCAGAACTGCACGGCATCCAGCATGTTGCACAAATCTATTCCGTTTCTTTCATGTGATCAAACAGCAGTGCTCACTAAAATAGCCAGAGCACCAGATATGGGACATAGGAGCAGGATTAAGGATTTGATGGTCCCACAAGAGAGAACAAACTTTGTCTTCTCCTAGAGGAACTGATCAGGGAAACTGAAGAATGGAGCCAGGGTGTGGGTGTTGCACCTCCCTCCAGCTCTTTGAGCAAAGTCTGCTCTGTAGCTCAACTTCCACCAAAGATGAGAGAAGTCTACCCCATTCCCATCCCTGTCTTCTCAGTGCCATTTCTTAAGCCTGTGAAACCTCTTTTGCATTGCATTCATACACTACACTAGGAGCTGAGGTGATCAAATTTGTCACGTTAAGACATACAGGAATCATTTCATGGCACATTTGGGATTGATCAGATCATCCAAAAGGAATCACCTAAACTGGGACACATGAGTTGTTTTCTGAAACACCTGCTTTTCTTCATCAGCAAAGAAGGAAACCCAGGGTGGTATCTCAAATCAAGGGGCAGGAATCACACTCATTTTCTAGCTTTTCCAGTTCTCAGATTGTAAAAGTACTAGAGGTTTTCACACGTCACAGATACCTGAATGGGCATGGCAACCCAAAGACAAATGCCTCATGAGACAAAGAAAGCTTTGCCACCAATTGGGATTAGTGAACTGATCCACCCAAAGAGACAAAAATGCTGCGTTTGGAAGGACATTGACCTGGCAGAGCAAGTTCAGAGGGCCAGCAAGTTGATGAGGGGGATGGAGCACCTCTCTTATAAGGAAAAGCGGAGGGAATTGTGTTGGATCAGCCTGGAAAAGAGATGGCTTAGGGGTGACCTGGTTGAGGACTTCCAGTAGGGAGCCTACAAGAAAGATGGAGAGGGGCATTTTACAGGAGCATGTAGAGACAGGACAAGGTGGACTGGATTTAAGCTGAAAGGCAGTTTAGATTAGATATTAGGAGGAAATTCTTTCCTGTGAGGGTGGTGTGGCAGTGGCACAGGCTGCCCAGAAAAGCTGTGGCTATCCCATCCCTGGCAGTGTTCAAGGCCAGGTTGGATGGGGCTCTTAGCAACCTGGTCTAGTGGCAGGTGTCCCTGCCTATTGCAGGGGTTTGGAACTAGATGATCTTTAAGGTCCCGTTCAACCCAAGCCATTCAGCGATTTTATGATTTCATCTCCAGATAAAGGAGAGAGAAAAAGCAAAGGAAGATGAGCCATCCACTGCAAGACTCAAAGTCCATGAGTTTGATGTCCATGCCAAGTTGGATGGACAAGATAATTTTCAGCTTTCAACCACCCTGTGGTAGGGACCAAAAAGAGTCCTGTTAGAGCTCTTTCATGCTGATTTGAAAGATTTCATGTCATGGTGTAGTAAATATAAGAGGTTCTCCTACAGCTATGAAAACTTGGCTGTGATTGCTTACAAAAGATGTGACATCTCACAAAATCCTCCCCTGCCCCCTAGAAATGTCACTGCACCAGAAAACACAGCTTGCCTCTCAAAGAATGACATGACTGAAGAACTAAGGCAAGCCAGAAATATCCTTGGGCTGGAACACAAGGAACGCGATGCCAAATGGGGGCAGGATGATGATGGACAAGATGAACGGTGCCATCGTGATCTGGCACCACTCTCACATGTTTGTGGTTCACTAAAAAGGCGCTACAGAGAGGGTGGAACAAAAGCATAACCCTTTCCTGGAGATTTAATCTCACTAATGAATGAACAAGGGCATCTCTCATATTCCCAGGGTTTTAACTATTTACAAAATGATTAGAAGAGCAGCTTGACAATTGTGAGAAGAGGACCAGCTTCAAAGGGTATTAGGAACAAGCAGAGAGTCCCTTGGGAATGCAAAAACGGGACCTCATAAACAAAAAGGGACAAGAGTGAAAGAAAGAGTGTGGAACAACAACTATGGATCACATAGGCAAAGTTTGAAAGCAATAAAAAAACTTTATCATGTTTTAACCAGGATGCCATGGTTCATTGTGTGGACAAGGCAAGGTGGCTAAATGGGGATATGCACACTGGGCTGAAAAAGAGGTTGTCTGAGGGAAAAAAGTTAAGGAACCTGGTACGCTTGAACGAGGGACTAAATTATTTCTATCCCAAAAGTTACGGATACACATATCATGCAGGAAACTGGGTCTGGTAGCAAGTCTGTCTGAACAAGTCTATCAAGGAAAGATGGTTTCCTGAGTGGCATCCAGAGTTTGGCTTTCTGAGCTTAGGAAACCAGAGGCTAAAAAGGTGTGTTAATTGCTTTCTATAAATACAGCAGGGAGGAAAGGGAAAGCAAACAGAGGAGAGGAAAGGATCCATTTAACCTAAAGCATAGTGTTGGCGGGAGAACAAATAGATACAGACTGTCCACAAATATACAGAGGCTGAAAATTAGAAGGCTTCTTGCCTCTAAAGTGATCAGGATCTCTTCCAAAAGCAAACCATAACTTTCTTTGAAAACAGACTTTCAGGCTGAATTCTTTTAAAAGCTTATAAAAGAGATTTCTGTGATAGCAGGGGAGTTGGCTAATAAGCTGAAAGGTCTCTTGTTTCTAAAAACAGCTGTCTAGATCCAAAAGAGTTATAAGAAGGTGGTTTAAAAGTATTTATTTTACATGCTTAACCAGAAATCATTCAGCCCGCAATCATGCAAACCCCACTGGTGCCTCCATTGATTTCAGTGAAGTCAAGTCCTGTTTGTGAACCTTCAAATCACCTACGGCTACTTCAGCTTCCTGACAGCAAAGGGAATGGGGAGAAGAGTTCCCATAAAATGTCCACAAACACATCTTCCCCCAGATCATAAGAAAAAAGATAGAAAAAAATCTGGACTTCATAAACTTTCCTGTGGAGTGGCAAAGCTGTTCTGAGAGTGCCACCAATCCCTCAGATTTCATACAAGGAAGAAATTTTTCACAATGAGGGTGATAAAACACTGGCACAGGTTGCTCACAGAGGTGGTGAATGTCCCATCCCTGGGAACATTCAAGATCAGGTCGGATGGAGCTCTGACCAATGTGACCTTTAAAGGTCCCTTTCAACCCAAACCATTCTATTACTGTATGATTCCATTACCATGACCTTGGTTGTCTCTAAACCAGTGCCTGTGTAGAGTTTCTTCAGTGCAGCTGTGATGCTCCAGGTCTACACTGCACCTTATTCTGCAGGGGCCTCACTCTGTGCAGGGTTTGACTGGAGCTGGCCAGTGCTCACTGCCAGCCAGGTGCCCCTGACTGCTGTCTGAACATGGTTGTGCATCGAGGTTCACAGAACAAAGGCAGGGAGGGACACATGACATATGTAAATCTTTGAAGCTGCAAATGTCTTTCAAACAAAACCATTAGTTGTTAATTTGCCAAGTGTCAGAGAAGACAAAGTGCCACATTTTCCCTGTGTTTCCTGTGCAGCCCAGACTCTTCCCCAGGGCAGCAGCTTTGGAGGGGGATATAGCTGAGCATTTGACACATGCACTATTTTGGGCTGTAAGACTTGTTAATAACTTTTCATGAAAACAGTCCACTAAGTTTGCTCCCTATTCCTTTCCAGCCATTTTCACTGCCTCATTTGCTGGGACTTTTTATTATGATAGGTCATTTCATGTGGCTCATTGTGTTGAGATATTTTAGTACATTGTTCAAGACGCAGCACTTTGTACTTGAAATAAATGCTGTAGTCTACTTCTGACTTTTTTTTTTTAACTCTGGCAGGTGACTGACTAGGGACAAGCTGACCTGCATTTTCTCAGAGAATTCACACCTCTTAGATTTGTATAGGATGAGACATGGTGTTGTGTGGTTTATAGCTCCAGCCATGGACTAAGATCCCATTCTTTATTAGAAATTCAGAAATACCTTTTCTTTACACAGGTATTTCCCTCGATTCTAAACACTGTTGAAGCAGTGCCAGCATCATGACCTACTGTGGGCAGCAGAAAGGACGTCCAAGAGAGGCCATGAAGATGGTGAAGGGTCTAGAGGAGAAGCCATAGGACGAGTGTCTGAGGTCACTTGGCTTGTTCATCCTGGAGGAAACTGGGGAGAGACCTCATTGTAGTCTAGATATGCCTCAGGAGGGGAAGTGGAGGGGCAGGGACTGACCTCTTCTCTCTATTGACCAGTGCCATGAAGCTGTGTCAGGGGAAGTTTAGGGTGGATATTAAGAAAAGGTTTTCCCCCCAGAGGGCTGATGAGCACTGGAACAGGCTCCCCAGGGCAGTGGTCACAGCACGAAACCTGACAGAGTTCAAGAAGTGTTTGGACAATGCTCTCAGGCACATGGTGTGACTCTTGGGGTATCCTGTGAAGGGCCAGGGGTTGGACTCGATGATCCTTGTGAGACACTTCCAACTCAGGATATTCTATGATCCTATGACTATTCCCAAGGGGAAAAGCATTTCAAAATGGAAATTATTCCTGATCGGTTCAGGATACCCTGAATGCAGCCCTTAGCTGAGTCCATGTTCATTTCCATGCCTACACAATTTGTACTGAACTTTCTAAACCTATGCTCTGCTGAAGCCCCAGGAACAAAAGCCCTGGATTTTCTGTGATCTCAGTCAATTCACGCTGTCACTGGCTCAGTTGTTTAGAGCATGGTGCTAATAACACCCAGGTTGTGAGTTCAATCTGTGTATTGACCCTTTATTTTAGAGTTGGATTCGATGATCCTTGTGGGCCCCTTCCAACTGAAAATATTCTGTGAAGCTGTGAACAACCCCCTGTCTGATCCAGGCCAGAGTAGCCTTGCTGAAATGAACGGGGGAGCCAGAGCAGGATGATCCTGCAGGGCTGTGACGGGGCCGCCAAGGGAAGGTGAGGACAACCAGGAGCTTCCAGTCCCAGACACTTCTCTGTGGGAGCCCTTGGTGATGGGTGTCTGGTTTGGACCTGTTCTGGTTTGGGTGAGTATGGGGGCTAGAGCAAGGACAGAGCCCCCATGCTGGTGGGCTGTCAGGTGGCTTGCCAGGATCTGAAGTGGTCTCAAATTCACAGGGTCTCTTTCTTCCCTATTTTTGAAGATGGATGCTATGTCTGTCCTTTCCTAAGCTGCAAAGGTTGTGCATGTATTTCAGGAGCTCTATAAAATAAAGCTTAATAGTTTAGAAATTCATCTTGCTGGCCCTTAGGTACCCCTGAGTGTATTTCATCAAACACTTCCGTATTGGAATCCATCTACCCTGACTGGATTTAAAGCCTTAGATATGATGTCTTAGATCCCTTTCAAAAGCAAAAAGGTTTCAGTTCCTATGCAGGGCACCACTGACTTCAGGCTAGTTATCCATAAATCTGTATTTCTTATTACCATCAAAGTGAGATAGAGAACTACTGCAGAGTTGTATCAGCATTTGTAAGAGCCTGAAGATCCTGAGCAGAAAGGATGAATTATCACCCCAGGAGAGAATTTTCACTTTTGTAATTTTTAACAGACTTTACTGAATCAGATGCTCCAAATCTGTCCTATTCTTTACTGGAAATTACTATGTCTTTTCCTGTAATTTCCTGGTTTATTGTTATTGTCTATTTGCCTTTAGTACACCAGTCCAAAAGCTATTTATTGCGGGAAACATGCACAAGACTCTTCCCCACTCAAATCAAGTACTTTGGGTTCCATTTAGAAATGCTGTGTGAAGAGTTCTGCCATTTCAGGTAGTATCATAAACATCTCTGTGTTCAAAGTCAGTGACAATTTGTTGTAACATTTAATTCACTGCTAGAAGGTGCTCAAAACAGAGTAGACAAGCCTGGTATGAAAGGCAGCATACAGTAGAATCAGCAGTATAGCTCTACCATAAGAAATTGCAACTTGTCTCTAAGTAAAAATTCACGGAGAAGAAGTTACTTGCTCAGTTTTGAACCAACTTTTAATTCAGTCTGCCTGCTTTCATATGATAGAAAGGAATAAAAGTGAAGGTAATTCCCTGATATTTTGTAACACAAGATGTTTTCCATAAATCCAGGACAAAATTATAACTTGTGTGCAATAATGCTGAAGAACCCTGGCCATGACTCAGTATTCCACCCCATTATACAAGGCATGAACAAAACAACAACATTGTAATTCTGCAGCTCACTATTCACTTCAGGACACCAGTTTACACCTCTCCCATTTTCCTCTGCTTCCCCTCAGGAAATCTCATGGTGGTGATGTGACAGGGAAGGAGCCATGGACCAGACTCAGCTGCAATAAGGGATGAGCTGCATGAGGGACTCATGAGCTGCATAAGGCACTGGCCAGCAGGATGCACAGCCATGTCCTGTCCCTGAGGGTCTCTGTGCTGTAAGACCAGAGCAGAACCCAGGTTACACAAGAAGGGCAGGGCTGATAGAGTTCATTTTCATGCCTATTATTTTTCTTTCAGAGTTCTTATTAATACCCGATTTATTCATCTAGGGGTGATGATTACAGTTTACAACCTACTCAAAAATGTAGTTACTACATTGAGGCAAAGGGATGAGCCCTAACCTTTGAGACAGAAAGGTGATTCTCCAGACCCTGGGGTTTGGAGACCCTGAGCACTGCAGGATCTAAACCACTCTTGCAAATTTGTTTTTCAACAACAACTGAGTTGCAAATCAGCAGAACAGCAAGTCCTGCTTGGAGCACATGAGCAGGGACAAGCCCTTAAGTTACAAAGGTGCATTTAAAAACCTTGACTAAATGGCAGTGCCCCGCAGAAAATGGTGGCCAAAGTATGACTCTTGTTCAAGTGCTCCTCCATCGAGCCATGGCAGCCGGTCCACCTCTCCCACAGAGGGAAACAGTCCCAGAAACCCCTCGAAGGCTCCAGCAAGAGCCACACACCACCTGCCCCTACAGGAATACACTGTGACCCTGGACAACCATAAATGATGCTGCAGGCTCAATCCTCCACTCTGCCCACCCCACCCCTCTCCCCAGGACGTTCTCCACACTGAACCTGTTTGGTTGATCGCAGTTCAAGCTCAATTTGCCTTTATCACCAATATGTTTCACCTGAGCCAATGCACAGAATTTAGAGGCAGTTTTCTTCTCAGCTGTCCAGCCTCCATCCATCAACACAATAGCAGAGCCAACATATAGTAAATTTTTTCATCATCCACCGGTCTGATTCATGAAGGGTTCCCAAAAATTTATGAGCAAAGACCACAAATACCCTTTCTGAGCATTTGCAAGGTAACAGATTGGCTTGTGAGTTCGTAGAATGGTTTGGTTTGGATTGGAAGGGACCTTAAAGATCACCGAGTTCCAGTTTTCCTGCCATGGGCAGGGTCACTTTCCACTAGACCAGATTGCTCAAAGCCCCATCCATCCCGTGAACACTTCCAGGGATATGGAAAGGATACTTCAAGTCATTTAAAACAAAAAAATATCTCTTTCAGGGGGGAAATCTCATCCTTTTCCCTGGTCCTTCCACGCACCTGCTAAGTTTTGGCATATGACAATTGGCTTGGCTGAGGACAAAAAATGCCAGCCAGGCTTGCCCAGGGGGTGGCACAGACATGGTGAGAGGTATTTCAAACACACAGGAAGGAACCTCTACCTGACAAATTTGGTTCCATCAACCAGTGCTATCATTTCTGTGAGTGCCACTAATGCTGACAGCTGAACAGAAAAACCTGGAAACCCTTATTGACAAAGCATACTTCTACAAAAGTGTTTGGGTTTCATTTATAGAACAGGGTTTGGGTTTCATTTATAGAACAGGGTATGTCATGTAACTGCCCTTGAAGGTCTCTTATAATCAGCTGCTGAGAAGACATCTGAAATGTGTACTGTGGCATTCTGCTTTAGATCTAGTATCACTCCAGTGTTACTCTTCACTTCTATGAACAGTTTGGACAATGAACAAGATGGCATACTTTAAAAGTTTGATGGCAACAAGAACATCCCAGTAGATAAATTCCCAGATTAAAAAGCTTGAAAGAAAATCATAAATGAACCAAACTCTGCAAGATTTAATTGATTACATACACATGCAACATACTAAACTTGAGAAGAATGAACCAGAGGCACAGACACAAATAAGGAACATGTAGGTTGGCAGCCGTGCAGCAAAAAAGGGCCTGGAGTTACAATAGATCAAAAAACAATGATGCGCCAACAATATGGGGCTCTCTGTGAGACAGGAGATAATTACTCTGTTCTGGCCCACTCTGGAAAATCCTCAACTAGACCACTGTGGCTCAATTAGAAAGAACAGAGACAAACAGAGGAGACTAAAGCACAGCAGCCAGAATGATGAAAGGACTCAAAACTGTGACCTACAGGCAAAGGCTGAAGAACAGGGGCTTGTTTTCTCTAATAAGAGGAAAGTTCAAGGGGTTAAAACTTGCAGCTTTCCATTATGCAAAAAGGTCAATACTGAGCTATTGCCCAGTAAACTTGGAGAAAGATAAAATCATCTTTGCAACAAGAGAAATGCAGGTAGTTTATTGCATACCTGTACAGACATACACCCTTTGACATAAATGGAGGATTTCAGACAGACTAGATATGCTTAATCCCATGTCACTATTAATTATGCTTAATGCCATTCCCAGGGAGTTGTCCTGCTGGGACTATGCCTGTCTAGATCCATATCTGAGCCCACACAGGGCACAGCATCCTGAGCAGATTGAGTTAGTGCTGGAAAGCCGAGAGGGGCCTGGAGTGAAAATCTGCCATGATTGCACTGGATGTGAGCGTGATTCTCTGCTCTGCTAAAAGCAAAGCTCATGTGTGGCCTTACCTAAATCCTGTATCTGACAGCTTAGGAAAGGGAGCATGTGCCATGTGGGAGCTGTCTTGGTGACTCACAGAAAGGGTTCTTGCCTGTGCTTCTGGGAAGGGGGAATATTTTCTTGTGGGATAGGCGAGTTAAAAAAAAGTGAGGTTCTTTAAACTAAAGAGGTTGCGGCTCCATGTAGGCAGATCTCAGTTTCATAACACAAGTAGCCATTTGAAACAAGGTTATGACTGTTCTTAGCAACACTAGTATTTTTCTGCAGCAAAAAGTTATTTCCAACTGTCCAGCCATAGGCAAAGCACAACAAGGAGCAGTATTTAGTGAATTTCTTTTCTAATAACCCCCAGGAGCTTGAAATCTGCCAGGGTAGCTGCTTACTACACTCCTACTATTGCTGAAGAGAGTTGAAATACTTGACTCAAATTCACCCTAACAGGCAGCAGATGTAACTTCCATCTCCTTGCTGGAGGTGCATCCAGCTGTGCTGCTCCTTTGTGTGTGAGCTGTCTTTGTCCTGCATGGCCCATCTCATGCAACAGCAAAAGACAGACCAAAACCTTTCAACCCAGTCAGTGATCAGCTTCTGCAGAGCAGCTGTTTCCAGTGGAGTAGCCTTGATCTTCGTGAGCTGTTGGCACAAGAGGGGTTTGACTGTGTGAAAAGGGATAAAGGATCAAGTCCTTAAATATTTTGTCTGAAATAACCTGGGAATGTTCCTCCATGCTGTGAGCAACCCTGCACTTAATCGTCTGAAGTAGCTGCTCTGACTGGATTTGAGTCCCCATCATTAGGTCTTTCACATTAAAAAAACTGAAGCATAGCCTTTCAGTTTTAAATAGCTGTGGCCTGTGTTCACCCTGCTGCCTCAGTTCTGAGCGGCTCTGCCTTGTGTCTGTGGAGGCTGTGTCATTATCCACCCACAGCAGCAGCAGGAAACTTTCCTGGGCCCGAACTTAACTTTTGTTTTAGTTCAGTTTCTGACACCTCGCTCCCACTCCTGTCCTCAGGAACAACTCCCAGAGGGGGTGAGTCACTTCACAGCCTTGAGAAGACAGAGCTGAGGAGCTCGTTCTGACTCCAGCCCCTTCCTAAAACAGTTTGCACAGTCCGGGGGCTTGTGCAGGTGCAGGCCCTGGAGCACGGCAGCCAGCAGAGACCTTTCCCTGTCACTGACTGGGGATCCCAAAGGAAACAGGCTTTACAGAAGGCCTTGAGAATTTCCCCCCGTTTCCCCAGCACCCACACTCAAACACAGCCCACATTCCCTCTTCCCAGCTAAGGTGCGACTGCAAACAAGGAGGCGTAAGCGGGGATGGGCAGCAGGCAAAGCATCAGCTGCTGGCTGTGGGAGCTGCTGGTGCCTTCTGCTGTACCTTTCAGAGATCTCCTTCCTTAGCTGAGCTTGTTCAGGTTTCATTCTCTCTGTTCTAGAGACCTCCTCACTGCCATGCTCTGCATTGCTTCCCTGGCAGCATCTCAGCCACAGAGAAGCCCCAAGACACAAGTACCTGGGAAAGGGCAGTGCTGCTGTTGATCCCCTGGCAAGGTGGGAGGATCACTGGGAGGTCTCTGGGTGGCAACTGATAGCTGGAAATGTGCTCTGGACAGAGGAAGCAGAGAGCTGGCAGCTGATAGATAGCTCCACAAGCAGAAGAATGTTGATTTTAGAGACTTTTTAAAGATTGGAAAGAATTAGTGGTGAGGTCTAAACACAATCTGCCATTCAAAGGAGAGCTCTCTCAAAGGAGATGCTTTGGCTTGGGTAGGAGACTTGGGCCACTTCAGTGGCACTTAATCACGGTTCTCATTCCGGACACAAAAGTTGTTGATGTGTCTGTATGAGTTTCAGTGCTTCAAAGAGAGGTGAGAATTTAGATGTCCTAAAGACACATGTAATTGAGGATTATTCACAGAACAGCAACATAAGGCTAACCTCACCTGCTTACTGTGCCTGCAAGAGTATTTGTCTAGTCATGGATAATTGTCAGAAGATTTAGAATTATGGTTTGGAAAAGCATAAGAGATCTGGAGATCTGTGCAAACCCTCTGAACCGTCTCTTTGCAAATGCAGGTTGGCAGCCTCACACAACTGGGCTTTCCTGTTGAGTCCCCTGGCAGTGCTGTGTGTGTTCCTGGCTAGACATGCCACAAGTGAAACTTCTCCTGTTTGAACAGGGCGGCTCTTCTTGCAGTCTTAGCCAGGAAAGCAAACAAAACTGAAATGCAAATGTTATCTGACCACTTCTAAACTTCAAAAGCATTTAAGGTCAAGCTGTGATGTTGGTATACAGATATATATTAAAAAATAGCACCAGTTGGAAGGGCAGAGCAAAGAAGCTTCCTGTGGTTGTTTTTGTTGGGGTTTTTTTCCAGACTGGATTTCCTGTCCAAGTACACTCAGAATCAGGAGAAAGGCACAGTTGTGTGGATCAGGAGGAAGAAAGTCAAAGGTGATCCCTGATGAGGACTGAACAAGTAGGAGTTGTGGGTATGATTGAACTCTGGGGCTCCTTTCCCAACCTCAGTCTGGCACCAAGCAGTCCATGGCACACATGATGCCTGCCATACAGCTCTCTGACACACAGGCATTGCCTCGCAGGCACTTCCACAACATCTCCTGTGCAACACGGACCTGCCCACTACTTAATGTTATACACAGCCGAGTAGGAGAGACTGAAAAAAGCACACTGAAATTAGGCACATGTGTTCAAGTTGCCATGTCACACTATAACCTAGCATAGATATTGAAGTTAATTATAGAAGTTTCATTTTTTTTTAGCCCACCTACTTGCTTTTTTTCTGCGCAAACTCACAATTCAGATAATCTTTGCCCAATGAAGCATTATGCAACTTGTTAATTAAAGCAGGTAGAGATTTTGCAATCCTAAATTCTGCCTGAGAGGCTGTCCTGTGGTACAGGGCTCCCCTGGGCTCCTAAGGGCAGGCAACTGGCTTTAGCCTCTTCAGGAGCAAACACTTCCCTCCTTCCATGGCAAAGCTGTCTTTTACAGCATTCCTGTGGCAACAAGGGGACTAATCTAATAAACCCACAGCCATCTGACACACAGAAGCAGGAAAGCCAATTTCGTGTGAACTCAAACTTTTCGGCATGAGTACCAAGTTGCTAAAGGGGTGTGTTTTGCCAGTTTGAGACTGGTAATTTCTGTTTGCAGAAAGACTGTGCAGGTTTCTGAGTCTGTGATGAGTGAAAGGCAACTGATCTCAGGCATGAGAGCACGTGCAGCCATTTATCATAGAATCACAAAATCACAGAATGCTTTGGCTTGGAAGGTACCTTAAAGATCATCTCCCCCACCATGGGCAGGGATGCTACCCACTAGATCAGATTGCTCAGGGCCCCATCCAACGTGGCCTTGAGCACTTCTAGGGATGGGGTATCCACAAGCTCTCTGGGCAACCTGTTCCTCTAGACCTGCGCATCCACTCAGAGTCTGTGAGAGCTCAGCTGGAGTGTTGGTGGCACTAATTCAGTGACAACAGCCTAATCTCCAAAGCAGGAAGCACACATGCCCTGCAGCCAGCTTCAACATGCTTTGGGAAGGCAGGTGTCCTCCCTCGTCACTGCAGTATCCATCCTCAGGACAAGCTCGTGGCAAAGCCCCCTCAAGTGTTACCTGTGCTTACAGCCAGGCCTCACACAAGCACAAACAGCAGCACAAATCCAGCAGCTCCCAGGGCTGGGTGAGGCGTCTGCTGGCCCACACAAGTGGCACATTGCACACGAGAGCAGAGCAGTGCTCTGGCTGGGACAAGGCTGCTTTGGCCAGACAGTGCGGGGGCAGTGAGCTAGGACAGCCAGCACTCCTCCAGGGCCTGCAAGGAACTGGAAGGGGAGACCATCCAACGTAATTGTGATCATGGGGCTATGCTGCCTTTCTCTGGAAAGACAGACCTATCTGCATGCCAAGCCCACCACAGCAGCAGGTCAATTCACCCCTTACAGGTGTGCAGTCAGCTAGCATTGGACCCGGTGACTCTGTGGCCACCCAAAGATGAGGATTCAGCCCTGAATGCATAAACCTAGATGTTGCCTTGAAAATGAAGCAACAATTTTCACCCTTCTTAGGGGAGATGTGAGCTTTGTCACAGCTGGTAGCACTGTCTTGTCAGAGGGCACCTTCCTCTGATTTTTAGGGCTAAAAGACTCAGCTCTGTCTCACTGCCTCGAGTGCTTCTCCTTGAAGGCTTATGGAGGATTGAGCCGGGAGACCTGGATGGTTTCACCTCCAGCTTAGAAATGCCAGGAATGAGTGCGCAGGGTCTGACAGCTCAGCGGGCAGCAAAAGCACAGAAAATCAGCTCTGTGGCTTTCCATAAGCAGGCATGAAGAACACGACATGTTTTAGGGTTGCTGTCAGAGAGGGAAAGGCTGCCTTCATGTCACCTTAATGCTGGAGAAGCCTGACCGGGTTTTATCGCTGCTCTCAGCACAGCACAAGGGCTGCTGCTCTGCCCAGGTGAGAGATTGTTATTCATTCACCAAACTTCAAATGCTGCGGGAAGGTCATTTAGCACCTGAGCACACGCACATAAATCATCAGCCATGTCAAGGAGTCTGAGGAGTTTTAAAAAGCACCTTGCCTCCTCACACAGCCTCCTTACCACACAGCAAGGGCATCACCAGCCTTTGATAAGAGAAGCAAAGAAAGCAATGATTGGTATAGGCAAAGAGTTAATTCTTGGTTGCCTACTTCAGCCCTGGGACACTATTTTAACAACACAGCTTTCTCTTTCAGTCTGTGGAAGCAGGAAGAAAAGAAAACCAAAGTGCTGTCCCAGTTTTAATGATCTATTGCTTCAAGCCATACTTGGGGGAAACTGCAGACAACATAAAGAGCATGGAAAAAGCAAGGTGTACCTTCAGGACAAGGTCTCCAGTGCATGTGTCTTAATGACAGCCTACTCTTGGCTTATTTGGCATTTAATTGCTAAGGTTACTCCTCCTGTATCTTCTACATAGCAGAATAAGGGTGGTCTGGAGAAATGAAGGTCACAGCTGGGTAGTAGATATCTCTGACACTTAAAGCCTTGGTAGATGTGAGTGGGGACAGCAGAGTTAGGGGGAATTACAGCATTACAACACTTTTCTTCATCCAACCCAGAACTTATAAGTCAGAGTACCCTTACAGCTCCCTTTGCCTGCAGGGAAAAGTAGCCCTGCTAAAAGGAATAATTTTTGCAAGAGTCAACTGCACTGTGTTGTTGAACAACCTTGTTGAACTCCCATGTTGAACAGCCTTGAAACAAAGTGCAAAGCCAGCACCCACAGAAAATTGTTCTGTCTCTGTGCACAGTCCCAAAGGCCTACTGCTGAAAGCAGGGAATACCCAAAAAGCCTTCTGCAGGTTTGAAATAAGGTATTCAGGAGATGGAGGAAAGGGGATATTTCCATTCATCAAGTTCTCCCAGTCACATGAGCAAAAGGTGACAGATAAATCTCTGCAATGGCACAACTGCCTCCAGGGCACCCCCTCTTTGACTAGAAAATCAGCCCTCTGGGCTTTGCTTTGCCAGTGGCTGAGAATAAAATAATACAGAAGCACAGCAGGATGTCTCTGCCTTCCAGCTGGCTTATAGCAGACCAGGGCTATTGCAGGAGCGACGATTGTGGATCAAATTAAAGCCTGACTCTTCTTACTCAAAGTAATAAACCATTCTTATTCTGAGTGATGGAGGGGAAAGCCTCTAGATGTCCAGCTCTTGGGCTTCTTGGGAAAATCTTGTCTGTAGGAGCTCATAAACCACACAATTAAACCTCTCCCCTTTTTCAGTCTAGGTGTCATTCCCTCTACAAATTTCAGAGGACTGAAGAGGAGGGAAGATGGAAACAGAATGAATCTCAGGCAGAGATTCAACCATGGCTGTGTGACAGCAACTTTCTTGGCACAGCCACTTAGATGCAAGGAAGGTCTTCTAGACAGAAAGCTCTAATATTCTTGGCAGTGTTAGGTTAATGGTTGGACTCAATGATCTTAGATGCCTTTTCCAACCTAAATAATTCCATGAGTCCATGAGTGTAAGGCTTTGGTGTCTCCTGCTACACCTCGGCAAACCCCAGTTTTTCCAGATGGTAAACTGGCACTCATCCACGTAGGCAGAGAATATAAAACAGATCAGCAAAGCATACCCTTTCTGAGGTATAGATAAGGCTTTCCAAACTTTTCTTTTCTCCTCTGTTATCACAGAATCACAGAATATTCTGAGTTGGAAGGGACCCACAAGGAGCATGAGTCCAACTCTTAAGTGAATGGCCCAGACAGGGATCAAACTCACAAGCTTGGTGTTTTTAGCACCAGGCTCTGACCAACTGAGCCAATCTCAGTCATGATCAATCCAGCCTAGGATCGCGTTTCCTTGGCTTTCATGTTTGACATTAAGAATATATCTATATATCTCAGCTGAGAAGAGGTTTTTCTTCCTGTCTGGCTGGCTATGTACACTAGCAAAGGAAAGCTTAGGCGGGCCTTTACAGATCTTCATTTTTCTGTTACACTTGCAATATCACAAGTTTCATCACTAAACCAAAAACCAAGGCATTTCTTGTGGCATCCAAGCTGCAAATTGGAATGTCAAGTAAAATGAAGACTTATAGGGCTGTAATTCCCCAGGACAAAAGAGGGGCCGCTTCTATAAAACACTTCTGTCAGCTCCATGGAAATCTTTCCAGCAGGCTTAGCCTCTGAAGGAGGAATTTACAAGCTGGCGATGATTAAAAGCCAGAATTGTGAAAATGGCTAGCAGGTCTTGCTTAAAGGGCTAATTTGATCCAAGTCAATAATAGGACATCTAATGGAAAGGCAGTATATATTCAATACGTAATTTCATCCTCTCTCATAAATGCAAGGAGAAATTCTACCATAATCCTGGATACTCATTCTGATCACAAGTTGCAGACCTGTCACTGCACATCAGCACCTATAACGTCTCCGATTCCCTTCTGAGGAACATTCGGGGCCTAGCAGAAACCTAGTTAAGAGCACAAAAATGGGGAGAAATCCAAAATGAATGTCCAGATTCCACCTTCCTTATATTCAGGTCTGGTTTCAGCATTGAATAAAGAAGCAGAATCTGGCCCAGGGGATCTCAAAGGTACCACAAGCCAAGCAGGAGAACCTGCACTGACTCCACGCACTGCTAGTTTCCTTCTCATGCGAGTCCAGTCATGCAGCGTTCCCCAAATAGAAGTTCGTACCTTTTCACCTTCAGAGCTGGCCTATTTCTGGTATTCAAAAGTAAGTCTCCCTCCACCCCGGGAAGGATCCATGCTATAAATAGCTCCATGCAAGTTTCCTAAATCCTAATGTTTCTCACAGAAGCGTGGGGCTCCCTGCCCAGCAGCTACAAGCCTGGCTGGGTTCTGCAATGCCTTTACTCATGACCTTGTGCTGCTGTGGTGCAGGGAAGGAATGGAGACATGGGCAGGAGCAGGAGCACTGCTGTAGCTATGGTGGTCTAGACACCAGCAAGACAAAGTTAGGATAATCTCTTCAAACTCAATCTAACTTAATCCCCCTGTACTCAGCGCTGGTGAGGCCACATCACGAGTTTTGGGTTCAGTTCTGGGCCCCTCACTACAACAAAGACATTGAGATGCTGGAGCGTGTCCGAAGAAGGCAACAGAGGTGGGGAAGGAGTCTGGTAAGGGAGCTGGGGGGGCTCAGCCTGGAGAAAAGGAGGCTCGAGGGGACCTTCTCACTCTCTACAGCTCCGTGAAAGGAGGTTGTAGCAAAGTGGGGGTCTGTTCCTTCTCCCAAGGAACAAGTGACAGGACAAAAGGAAACGGCCTCAAGTTGCATCAGGGGAGGTTTAAATTGTATTTTAGGAAAATTTTCTTCACTGAGAAGGTGGTCAAGCATTGGAGCAAGCAGCTGGAAGTGTTCAAAAAACATGGATGTGCTGCTTAGGGACATAGTTTAGTGGTGGAACTTGGCACACAAGGTTAGTGGTTGGACCCAATAAACTTAAGGGTCTTTTCCAAGTTTAATGATTCTATGAACTTTGATAAATCAGCTCATTCAGGAGGAAGGTTTGGTTGCGAAAAGTGCATTAACTCATCGGTGTTTTCAAGTGAGTTTCAAGTGAGTTTCAAGTTTCAAGCTTTACATTGGGCCGTCCAAAAAATAAGACACTAGTTTTCTTAACTACCAGTTGAACTGATGGAAACTAAGAATTGTGTAAGGGGACAAGGGGCCAGAATGGATAATGTGTCTTGTCCAGGGAATCAGCAGCAAGCCCAGGATCATAGCAGAGGGCTCCTGACACCATGCAGCAATGCAAAATTCTTGCCCGAAAAGGACCTTATTTTAAAAATTAGGGAGACAAGCTAACTGCTGTATGGCACCTCCACACTCTGAGACACACTGATAGTGCTATTTCAGGGGATTTGTAAATTGCTTCCTTGTTTCAAACAGTTTTCGCATGAAACTAATCCCAGAAGTGTCCATGAGCCAGGCTTGTTGAGATGCATGCAGAGCAGAGCCGATATTCAGGGTGCCTGAGGGTATTAGGCACAACCAAGACAATAGCAAGAAATATTTATAAGGAATATTAGCCCTCCATCCTTGAGATGTGAAAAGATTGAGGGGGCATTTCATGTCCCACTTATTTATCCTACAAAAAAGGTTTTCACCAGAAAACTCCTTCAGAAGCATCTAACCCTCCCACCAACAGTTCAGCACAAGCTGCAGTGGCAGAGCCTGTGACTCAGTGACAGCCCCAGAGACCTTGAAATCAGCTGCTGGATTAAATGGACTGTGTAGAAACACCAGGTTTGGGTAATCCCAAGAAATACAAGCTCGGTGACTAAAAAAAGATGTTCTCAGACTGTTAAATATTTAGCTGCCAGCTGGGGTTGCTATGAAAAGAGGTGGCTCTGTTGGTAAGTAACACTGAGGGCATGATTTAAAGAGCCAGTAAGGGACAAAAGAAGTTGGGACAAAAATACATATAAGTGTAAGATGGACAGTTACAAGTTCAACACCTTTCAGGCTATTAATCTGATGAACATGGTGGTATCTCCTTTGCCTTACATTTTCTGGGTCCTGTAAACAGCAGGCACTTGGCTGTCAAAAGGAGAAGAAGAAATACTGAGAGAGGAAAAAAATTATTTTGTGACTAAGCTATAAAGGGGTATGAGGAGAGGGAGGAGAGTCAGGTGTCCCTGGGACCTCCTTGGCCTCATTTATTTCTTATCTACAAGGGTGAAAACATAAGCAAGGAGAGCCAAGAGTTTCCTCAGCTGTCCAGAAATGACACGGGTGAAGGGCAAGCACAGTGCAGCGAATGTCTGTGGCCAGATAAGGGCTGTGCAGAGAGGCAGAAAAAGGTGACATTTCTTATCCAGTTATCAAGCAGTCTGGGAGTTTTGACAGCTGTGCCACATGTTTGATATGAAAGCAGGGGACTCCCCACATCCCCTCCACACTGGCTGCTCACTTTTAGCTGATAATCCCGTCCAGCCTGGGAGAAACACTGCTACCTTTGGAGGGGCAGAGTATTTTCCTCTGCTAAAAAAATACATATAATAAAAAATAAAAAAGCTCATACAAACTGCTTCCAGAGCTGATTAAACTGTTGAGCAAGCTTGAAACACAAGCAGTGGCCTACACACATTTAATCCATGAGCTCACCTAGGAAGCATCCTTTTGTTAGGCTAGTGACTACAGCCAGAGCAGGGAGAGGACACACACCTCGGCCTTGACAGCAGTAATTTGTTGATCTCGCAGCACGAACCTGAGTTACTGAGGGTGTAGGAGGAATAAATGTTCTGCAGGCACAGCCCAGATCTGTCAGTTCTAATCAGTAATAGGTAGTTGCAGGCTCTCACCCCTGTTTTTCCTTCTTCATTCAAAACAGGAATAAACCAAAGCTGCTTTCCCTGACTGACAGCTGTGGAAAATAAAATCAGTTGTTTTGTCCACAAAAACAGGCCAAGAGTGAGAATCCTCAGGGACTCAGCTCCCTCTCACCTTCCCCACTGCTGGTTTGGTGTTGCTGCTGGCGAGAGGGGTTTGTGGAGGGACAGACAGCAAAGGGGGCTCAGGACTGTGGTGCTCAGGCTCAGCACTGCTGCTCACAGCAGCCCTGGATTGTGCTCCCCGGTGCTGCATCCTGCCCTGCACGTGACCCTGCGTGGTGGGGGGACACCCTGCGGCTCCCTCAGTCGTCCCCCAAACCACGTCTGAGCGGAAGGTGACGGGGAGTGTGCTGCATTTGCGTCTGTCCTGGTCCCCACGACAAAAGCTTCGTCAAGCACAGGTGGGAGGGTTCCACATGAAACCAAAAGAAATCTTGGAGATAATACTCAGAATTAATAGTCCTTGATTGTGATTATGCTGCGGAATGTTGCACATGTGCTGCTGCATTATGGGGACCATGAACCTCCCCTAGAGATGTTCAAGAGAAAAAACAGGGACTGAAACCTCTCCATAGGAGGGAAGTTCAGATGAAAATTTTCCATCTGTGAAGGTGGCAGCATCCACTAGGCTCCAGTTCTTCCAAGAATATTTAGGAAAGAACCAAAATGTACTGCTTGCCAGGACAAAGGACATTTACCTTCTTTCTAAAAATATCAGACTCATTTATGAAGAGTGGAATGAGGCACAACAGTCATGGGCAGACAGGAAGGACAGGGAAGAGCACAAGCAAGACGTGAATCCCAGCGACAAACACAACCTTCTCAGCACGCAGACTTAAGTGCTTCCCATTTAGGAACTGATTTGATCCAACAGCTCCTCATGGTTTGTACAGACAGGAAAGACCTGTATTCAGTAGTGTAGCAATATGGTTTTCCTATACCAGGGAAAAGGTCCATTAATCTTGGCATATTAATAAATGGGCATCTATTAGCAACAAATAGGCTGGAGATCAGATTTCAAGTGAAAGGAGGTGATGCTCAGAGCAGCTTTCTGATGACAGAAGCAGAGCTCAGGAGAGGAAAAAAAAAAAATCTGACTGACTTCCAGTTTTGGGATTTTGATAATAAGGGAAAATCACAGGGAATTAGCATGTCCAGGGTGGAGAGAGCACACAGGCACGGGGCCCAGATGGGGTTTGCAGCAAGGACCAGGGCCCTCAGTCAAGCTACAAATGCCCATGCAAAGGGGCAGTGCCTGGGACACCAGGGGCAGCTGTGGCTGGGGAGGGGCTACCCCTGACATAGTGAGTGGGCAGGGGGGAGTATTGCCTTCTGTGTCTGCTGCATGGCTGATATCCCATCTGATCCTGTTCTGCCAAGGGGACAGCACTAGAGCTGGAGCCACAGCTGGAGCACAAGGATCTCTGTCCAGACACACAACAGCTGGGACGCTGCATGCCAGCACTGCATGTTGTGCAGGGAAAATGTGAGGAAAACAGAATTACGTGGCAAATTCACTGGGTGTTTGGCTGCCATCCGGGAGACAAAAGCACTATAAGCACATCTCAGTTTGTCAGCTGCACAGAGATGCATAGAAATAGATGCAAGAGCACATGCCACAGAGCCTCAAACCCTAAGGGTCTGTAAGGAAACATCCTCCCAGAGCAGGGCACAGCCACAGCACTGGAAAACCCTGAGAGTGGACAGAGCAAGCTTGGAGAGGTCATTTCCTCTGCCCTAGCACCTCGGTTCATTCATCTTGTGTCCCATGTGGGTGAGGACTGGATACTCTGGTCCTTGTCAGACCTGTGAAGCTCACTCAGCATCCTTCAATTTAAATAATGTCCTCAGAGTTTAGCAGGATGGAAAGAGGTTACTTTTGATCGTGCAGGCTTGGTTACTACCTGTGTAAGCTGCAGCGTGGTGGGCAGGAGAGTCACTGAGGCATCCAAGCTGTCCCTCAAAGAAGAGAGACATCTAAACACAGGTCTACTCAGGAAATAATACCTGAAACATGAGTTTAACCTCCTCCCAGCTGTGAGTGACAGCTAAACTTTGATGTACAGGACTAGTGTAATTTAGGTTGGAAGGACCTCAGGAGGTCCCGTGGTTAGTGGTGGGCTAACATTGACATTAGTTCAGGTGAATCATTGGCATGAATTTCTTCTGAATTCACAGGCAGCTTCTCTTTGATCAAACATCTACTTGGTGGCAAATAACACATCCAGCAAAGAAAAAGACAAACAACAATCCTGGCTCTCACCATGGGCCGGGCTTTGCTATTCAGTGCTCTGCTCCCCTCAGACACAGCCTCACCACCCGGGTGAAAGAGCTTTGGCTTGCAGGGAAAAGAAGGGGTTAACAAACCCCTCAGCAAATGGAGCACCGTTAGAAAAAGCTGGACTGCTACTTTCTACAATCTACAACCCTTAGCCAAGGGACTCAGCTTGCTGGGAATCAGTCCCAGAGCACCACGGTAGCTCAGACAGTGTGACTGAGTGCTGGCATGATGCCTGTTGCACTGGGAGAAAACTTCTAATGCTGTTTTTCAGGGTTGGTTTTTTTTGGTTTGGTTGGTTGTTCTTGTTTTCTTGGTTTTTTCTTGAGGGTTATCAGTTATTTCCATAGCATTATTTTCAAGTAAAACAGGAATTGTCTAATCGGAGTTGTTTATAAGAAAGGCTGAAGATCTTTATGACAGATATCAGGAAATTCTGCAGAAGAGTTATGAAAGTAAAAAATTCTGGAAAATTTAAATCCTGACAGTATTATGGATGAAATCCCATTAACTTAGCTATATGCACACAGTTTTGAAGACCTACTTTTTGTACAGAAAAATATTTCCCATCTATGTTATCTACAGTGTTGCTGAGACACCTTGATAACCCTACCTGCAACAGTTCCCTCATCCAGAAAGACAGAAAGGAATACATTGTCCAACAATGTCCAACAATGTTCCCTGTTTCTGGACAGGGAAGCAATCTTTACACAATCTTTACGTGAATTTGCTCCAGTTTGTTGGTATTATGTTTGAGAAGCTGGTGACCAAAGGCTGGACATGGCCCCTGGATCACTCACAGAGCACAGAGTGATGCTCAAAGCCACCCAGCAGTGATGCCAACGGGTGAGTCACGGCCAGCCCACCATCCAGGGCTGGAAGAGCCCACCGGCCTCCCCTGTTCATTTCATCCAACACTGCAGCAAATTTTGGCATGTGAGCACCTTCTGGGTTGGTTTTTTTTCCCCTTTTTTCTTTGCTAACTTTTAAAGCACAGCCACTGGCTTGCCTTGCAGAATTAATATGTAAGAATGCATATTTTTCTTGGGTTTATTAAAACCATTCATGCACAGACTTAACGTGGTCTGACAGTGGAAGAGCTGCAAGTTCTGAGAGCGGAGTGTGACTGCTTTATGAAATAGTCATTTGGGAATGCCTAATAAACAATTGCTTTTAATTTTAAACATCTGTATCTATAACAATAAGAGCAGCTGACGTGGCCCTCCATCAGTCCCAGGCTCTGGCTTTAGCTGAGTAAGGACCGGCTGCAGCCTGAAAGTGATCTCGTCTAGCCCTGCTGCTTCACATGCTGTAATTCTAGCCCTCTGTGGCTTGTCTTGGCTGATTTTCCCCTGAAACTTGATCTTTCAACGGATCAAAGGAGTGAAATGAGAAACAAGAAACTTTTGCAGTGAAATTTCAGCCACGGCAGCTTGAGCTGCGTCTCCAGTTTAATCATCACTGCCGGCCACCGGCTGCTGCCTGTGGAGGAGTGTACTGGTGTTCCCACCCTCAAGTCCTCATCCTGCTGGCACAGTTTGCCACAGGACACTCCTATTTTGAGAAGACTAACCTGCAAAAGGGCAACCCTGCCCCTATTCACATGGGGAGTTTTACCAGTGCAACAGAAGTTATGCTGATAGGGGATGACTCTGCTGATAAAACGACCTTCCAAGATAAACCAGTATAATCCCAAAATGTAACAAAGAGTTCAGGAGATTATCATCACCAGCAGAGTGAATCAATACATTATTTACAGCTTGTCTGCTGTATGGTATAGGGGGACTCTGCCTCCCTGCAAGGTGACTGTGCACCAGCCCACATCCCCTCATGACAGCACGTCCTGGGGCAGGGCGGGGCCAGCACCAAAGGCACCCACCATCAACAGCCCGAGGGCAGCTACCCTGGCCCCCCACGGCATTTGCACAGCCTTCAGCAAGGTGTTGTAGCAGTCAGTTAGGGAAGAAACCTTCCCTTCGTGGGCATTTCTGCAGGGTGTGCAGACGAATGGGGGTGCCTAAACCTGCCAGATAACTTCACCCAGCTCAAGGGCCCAGCTTAGACTCCATTAAGTGACTGCGGACACTATTTTCTTGTGAACACATGGAAGAAATATGTCTGGTTTATTCCTTTGCCGAGTATGTGAGATGTAAAAGTCAGAAGTTTATGTTTCATATACATGCTTAGGCTAAGGAGAGTAAAGAGTGGCTGAAACCAATGTCTCAGAGTACATATTACCATTGCTACAGTAATGTCACTCTAAGAGTGCAAGTGAAGCATCCTGCCATCCTTAGCTGCTTCCCTGGCATGATGAAGAATTAAGAACATTCTTAGATGAAAAATGTGCAGAGGAATAGCTTTTTATTAAACACAGAGGTACCACTGGGAAAGACAGAGAATCCCTCAGGCATCAAAGCCTTTCTTCCAGTCTGAAATCCTCCCAGTTGAATATAGGCTGAAACAGTTGCTCTGAATTTCACAGGACAGTGTTAAATCTGAGCCCTCCCAAGAGGAGAGGCCACCAGTGTGTGGGAGCCAGGCAGGCTGTTAGCAAAGAGCTCAGGCATTAGGCACACCTTTGCTAAATTCCTGGGTGCAAGGTAATTACTACAATTTGCTTTCCTTGTCACCACTTTACTGGTATATGTGTGTCTTTGTGTGTCTTTTGCCAGACTCTCATTCCAGTTAATCCTTGGGAGTGTTTTGAGTGAAATGCAGCAACCACCCCCTATGCAAATTGTTGTGTCACCATCAAGAAGGAATGAGCTCGTTTCTCTCCGAGGGGCATCTTGTTTGGGAACACTTCCATAAAGACCAAACATGGGAGCGACACACATCTTCCCGCCCTCCGCCTCACCATGGGAAGGTGTGTTGGCACACGGCTGTCTTGACATGAGCTCTCTCCCAACCAGTTTCCTTGGTCCTCAAGATGCTGACATTTTAGTGTCCCTCCAAGATGAGTATCAGAAAAACTGGAAAGGAATTGTCAGTACTTTTAGAGAGCAGTATTTAGAAATTTGGAGTTTCTTTTAGACACTGATGAGAGTATGATTGGTTTAAACCCAAAACAAAGATATATCTCTGTCTTTTTATCACTGATATTGTTACACTTGCACACCAGGCACTGACACTCCTCAAAATTTTCCGAGATGATGAGATTGAAAATACAAAGTGCCCAAATACTACCATAAGAACCCGGAATGCAAGAGCCCGGATTTTCATCTTTTTATACTTTTACATAGATAGTGTTACTACATCTAGCTATGCGCATACCTTATGAAAACCACAGTCTAAAACACACTCTGTTTTCACGGGAGGAGGAAGTCATCAGCCACCAGAAAGGGTCAGGCTGCTGCCATCCAGCCCCAGAGAATCCAGCAGAGTAGGACCTGATTCTGCAGTCCTGGCTTGTGCTGCTGCGCTCAGAGGCAAGAGTCCCACAGAGCAAGGGCTGTATGGTCAAACCTCGTTGTACAAAAACCCCACTTCACAAAAGCTTAGGAGCAGAGAAAAGGCTCTTCCAGGGTAGAACCCTGGTAGAGTCTCCCTCCCACTTCCCGAAGCGCTGGGGGCTCCCCAGTGCCACCACCCTCCCTTCCCTGCAGCCGGAGGGAAGGGGACATTCTCATGCAAAAGAGGATGATTTCCCACCAGGAAACCCACTTTGTTTCCAAATTCCCATCTCCAGCCCTGCCACAGCAAGCTTTGAATGCAGAAGAGGATGAATGACCTAAAAGCAACGGAACTAAGCATTTAGCATAAAATCCCACCCACCGGTCCCCTTTACTGAAAAGCAAGATTTAGCAACAGAGACAAAACCCACACAGACTGGCAAGTGAGGAGGGAAATGTACACATACAGTTCATGCTGTAGGCACCGGTCTAATGTTCTTCCTCTGCAGCTACAGCTCAGTGTGGGTATCACATCAGTGCCTCCGGCTCCAACCTCACTCTTACACCCCCACCTTTTAGCATCAGTTTGACAATCACGTAAGGAAAGCAGATATGGCCGCAGCTGTTGTTACACCAAATGGTACAAACTGCTGAGTTATGGATGGAAAACACACTGCTGACACACACCTCTTACAGGTGTTACTACAAAGCCCCTCACTACATGGACACTATGAAAGAACTGCACAGAAAGAACTGCACATCCTGCCCTGTGCAGGATGTGGGGGGCCACAAAACTGAATTTACCTGTCTGCTACCTATCACAGACTGGGGCTTACCACTGCCACTGGGAGCAAACCTGAAGAAAACTTGCTCTCAACATAAAATTGAACAAATTCAAGGGAATAGGGAAGAAGAGGGAAGTTCAACGCAGACCTTTCCTCTAATAGCATTTTTTAAAATGTCCATCCATTACATCAGACTACTCAAGTAAAGCACTTGAAGACATAGAATCATGGAAACATAGGGTGGCTTCTGTTGGAAGGGACCATAAACATCATCTAGTTCTGCAGCCAGGGAATAAAATCTGTGACTGAATTACAGTTAGTGACACTGATTCTAGTAAAATACTTGTGGACTCCCTCAGAGTACTTTTTTTTCTTACTGCAGGGAATTTGTGTCAATTCTTTATTGAGCTGCTAAAAAAGACTTGCAACCTGTACAACTTAGTGTAAGGCAAATGAAGCTAAATTAAGTTCCTGTTGCAAGCCCAGAAAGCCATGTAAGAGGCACTTGTGCAATCCCCTTGTAGTGCATGGAGTTACATGAGGGTTAAAAAAACCTAGCAAGAATATGTAGCCTAATTCCAATGCATAACAAGTGTTTCAACAAACATTTTGCCAAAAGTACCAAGGAGTTTTAATTACTTCTTTTCCCCAACAGATTACTTATGCTCAGTATGACACACCTTACAGAGTGTGCTTTCTACACAGAGTCTCTATTTGATCCTGCAAGGACTACTCACAGCTGCTGTGGGTAAAAAGGGCAAAGAAGGGCAAAAGGTGGTTCTGACCTTCCCTGGGTGGCTTCATTTTCAGGCTGCCCAGACCAGACACCTTCACACTGCCAGAGGGTTCAACCTGGTCTGGAGATGGGGGTGCACAAGTGGTCTCCCCACTTGAATGGAGAAGAATGGAGATGGTGAGTGGGCCTTTCAGTGAGGTTTTTCTACATTTCCAGAGTCTGCCGCTAAGGATGCACTGGCACCATTACAGGGCTCTGACTTCCACCAGAAAAAACATCTTTAGCAGAAGCTGAACTCGTCCTGAACAGAGTAAGGAAAGGTACAACCTTTTCTCAACTGAGGACATCTGTGCAGGTCTGTGGACACAGCTGGGAAAGCCTCTCTGTGCCCACCAGTGTGCACAGGGATTAGGTGGTGGTTGACCTTCCTTTGATGCTCTGGCTTGCCCAGTGTCACTGCTTCTCCTGCCAAAAGGTTACAGCAGACAGACTGGGATCAGATGAACATGAATTAGGGGACCAGATGAAGATAAGCAAGGGGAGGTCCACATGAAACCAATCCTCTGTCTGAGTACAAGGTGTAGGTTGTCAGGCGCCTGCCCCGAGCTCGGGTGCTTGCCTGGCCCAGCAGTGGGAGACTGCCTGGGTACACTTGGGCTGAGGCAGCTGTGGGGTGGAGTGGGTCAGTGTGACATCCTCACACCCTGGGACATCAGCCTGGTCACGTCTGATGGAGTTGGTCAGTGTGAAGTCCTCACACCCTGGGGTGTCAGCCTGGCCCTGTCAGGGTGTCTGAGTCACAAAGGGTGGGATGTGCCACACCTTATGTTCCCCCTTCACAAAAGCAAGCCCAGCAATGTGACACAAAGTAAAATGAGTTATGTTAGTGCTCTGATCCCACCACCTGACCCCGATGGGTGGAATCCCACAGTGATCTCACCCTGTCGGCTCACTCAGCGTCACAAGTAGCAGAGAAAGGTCATGCTCGGTTAAAACCGAAATGTGCTTTCTTGCAGCTTTTTCCCCATGGGCCACAGGCTGTATCCCTCACTTGGGCAAAGGTCCAATTGGAAATAATGAATGTAATTACCTTGTAAGCACCTCAGCGGAAAATATTGGTACAGTTAATTATACAGGGATGCAATGCTAACTCATTTCCCAGTGTTTAAAATACAAATATTAATGCTTTCTCCTTTGTGGTTTTGAGAAGATTAGTTATTGCTGAAGTCTAACAGAATTGGTAAGTTTTGCAGTTATTGCAGTCTTTTTAATGATAAGGTTTCCAATGCAGATTCTATCATCACTGGCTGGCATCATGCAGAAGAGTGTTACACTGCACAAACCTGGGGGTTTGAGTACCCCTGCAAGAATAAGGTCTTTGGTCAGGCCCTTTAAGCATCCAAAACTGAGATCTTTTTTAAAGAATGTTTAATATTTCAGTGTTCTCAAATTGAAGATAAGAAACACCTGTTGACTATCAGGAGAATTGAGAAGGATACCCCAAACCTGAGATTTAGGTACCTTTCAAGAAATCCTGGTTAAACTGTCTATGTGAAAATGCCTCTGTCTTTCATTAGGGATCATAGCAAACACTGCAATAAACTCACAGCATGGACCAAGTATGTACTCTAATATTTGAAGCTTTCAAAATGCAAATCCAGGTATTTTCACATTATTGCTGATTGACTTTCCAGGTGTTGAACAAGGAACCTGCTATTTCTATGCCAATCTGTCTAAAAAGCCCCATCGCTTTCAGCTGGTATCTGGGAGAGCCCTCTGTGAGCAAATGAGCAAAAGCCACTAAATGTATCTTGCTTGCTTTGGGATTTGTTAACATTTCTGAACAATCTGCACTCTAGTAGATATTTCATAGGTCAAAAACAGAAAAGGCCCAACTCCCTTCTCATATCTCTGCAAAAGGAGTGGAGAGGATTGATGAAAATATAAAACTGTTCTGAGATTACCCTTGAAGGTTTATACGGAAGTTTTTCCAGAAAATAAGGGGAAAAAAAAAGAAGGAGACATGAGCACTTCGGGCATAGGTCTTACTGTTCAGCAACAACCACACGATGCATTGGGACCAGGCCACCTCTCCTGCCAGGAGCTGCTCCCTCGGGCAGCAGCACAGGGCCTTGCGCACCTGCCCAGGCACGGAGAGGGAAGGCAGGGAAGGGACAGGCACAACACCCTGCTGGGGATCCCCGACACAGAGGCCTAGACTGCTTACATTGCTACGGGAATTAGAGGCCAGCAATGGGGAAATTTAGCCAGGCAGCTTAGGCTCCTGTTTCAACAGCAAGCAGCACTTGTCCCTATGCCGTGCTGCAGCAAGCAGGGCCACAGGCTCCCAGCAGAGAGGAAATCACTAACAGAAACTGCTTTTATCTAAATATTTTCTTGAAAAATTAGCCTCACTGCCTCTGCCACTTCTCAGCTTTCTGCCTGTTTCGCTGCTACAGCAGCTCGCTGGAAGCCCAAGCACAAACCACAGAGGCTTCTTGTGCTCAACAGCAACAAGGATGGATTAGTCACCCCTTGAATTTTGAGTACACTTCTACACGCCATGCACAGAAAAACTAAGGAAGCAGCTCCCCCGAAGGGAAACAAAACCACCATCCTCTAAAAGCTGCCAGACAGGTATTTCAGCCAGTGGAAAAAAGCCAAATAAAAACATGTGCAGGCAAGGGGCAAACTCTGGTTTAGTTTAACACCATCCAGGTGTAGTGCTACAACCTGAGGACAGTCTCCATGAATCACAACACTGCTCTCACAAGTGTCAGCATAGAATCTTTTAATACTTTACATAAAAAACTGCATACACTATAGTTTTATGTAAACATCATATACATCTCAGTTTTTGCCATGTCAGTTTATTAAAAACAGTCTCAGTACCACTGTTGAGGGAAGAGGGAGAAAAGTAAACAAACATAAATGGATACATTTGTTCTCTGAACCAGAGAAACACAAAATTATTTTCACCCAGGTTGGCTACCCTGTGAAAATAAGTTTTAAATAAACCTCAATTCTTTAAACTGCCCTTTAGTACTAAAGTCTGATATACTCACTGCATAAGTAACAGTGCTTTCACCCATTTTTTTTCCAAGGCAAAAATATACAGTGGTTTTATTTTGTCTCGTGTTGAAATCAATTTTAAACAAGACCCAGATGAGGTTACTGAGTGAGAATGCTTCCAATGCTACAGTGTTGTATGCAGATGAGTGCATTGAGTGCTTAATTTAAAAATTTAAAAAAAAAATCCACCAAGTTGTGCAAAGTAACTTCTTTTGAAAATAAACTTTTAAATAAACCCAAATCAACACTCTTGCAGGAGATAACATTAAAAGTAAAGAGCAGGCACCAAGATCATAATATGGCAATATCATCCCCTTGCTCATCCTGCCTCATCTGTCAGGAGGTGGATGTCCAGCAAGCAGGACAGTTCAGCTTTACTTTCTGCCCTGGTGGCTTCTGCAGCTGGACTGAGCTCAAGGCTCACATTATCAGCAGGCATCAGTCACTCGGGGCAAGTTCCTTTGCACAACACAAGTCCCACCTGGGCACCCCCTCCCCACCTCACTTTAAATAAGCACCCCCTGCACTACCCCAGTTTGCACAAGACAGAAAAGGTAAGATATATACAGGCTTCACTTGGGTGACCCTCCCCTCCCCTCCCAGTCTCGGTCTTCAGGGCACTAACTTCGACAGCAGGTCAGGCTCAGGCTGAAACACGTGAGGGAGAAGCGAGGATGCTGCAGGCAGCCTGGAAGAGGCAGCCCCTTTCCCCAGCCCGCCTGGGGGGAGGCACATGCAGGCAGGAGGCAGAAGTCCCTTTGAGCATCTCAGCTCCACCGCCCTCCTCTTGCAAAAGAGAGGAGGGTGTCTGGGAGCAGGGAGCAGCAGGTGGCGGCAAAGGGGCAAAGCCGGGTGCAACATTTGCTCAGTCCAGTCTCAGCAGCTTTTTGTTGTGGAGTCCACGACTAACTGGCGGGGGCCGGTGGTAGGAGAAGGCTTCTCCCCCTTTTATTCTCAAGACTCAGGACATGCAATCCCCCCCCTCCCTCTGTCCCCACAGCTGAGCAAGCACAACCCTATTCGGCCAAGGCTCAGGGAGCACGCTCCCTCCCCTTAGCCCCCACCCCGATCCATGGCCGGCCCCAGCGGAGGGGGCAGGCAGATGCCGTGTGCGTGCATAACCCAGCTCCTCTCCACCTGCCAACAGGTGACCCAGGCGCTGTGCCCAGCGCCGCGCTCCAGACACGCCCTATAGGACTTTGCAGCAGTTGATGCAGCCGTTCTGGGTGCCGTAGCGCTTCTGCAAGGCTGCTCGGGTGGCCGTCTCGAAGACTTCCCGGACACCCTCCTTGGTCTTGGCCGAGCACTCCAGGTAGTCGTAGGCCTGGATGCGAATGGCCATGGCACGGCCGTCCTCGGTGCGCACCGGCTCCTGCTTCATGCGGGCCAGCTCGTTCCGCACGTGCTCGTCGTTGCGCAGGTCCTTCTTGTTGGCCACCAGGATGATGGGGACGTTGGGGCAGAAATGCTTGACTTCGGGCACCCACTTCTCTGGGATGTTCTCTAGCGAGTCTGGGCTGTCCACAGAGAAGCACATGAGGATCACATCAGTGTCCGGGTAGGAAAGGGGACGCAAGCGGTCATAGTCCTCCTGGCCAGCCGTGTCCCACAGGGCCAGCTCCACCTGCTTGCCGTCCACCTCGATGTCTGCCACGTAGTTCTCGAAGACGGTGGGCACGTAGACCTCGGGGAACTCGTCCTTGCTGAAGACGATGAGGAGGCAAGTCTTGCCACAGGCACCGTCCCCCACCACCACCAGCTTCTTGCGGATGGCGGCCATCGCCAGGCTCGCCAAGCTGGCCTTGCCGTGCAGCAGGACGATGGCAGCACCTTCCTCCCCGCAGCCGCTGCCTCCCGCTCCCTCTCGCTTCTCACAGGGCACCGTGGCGAGCCGGCCCGCGCAGGCAGGCGGGCGCGCCCTCCTCTCTCCGCACACCGGCACCGCGCCTCCGTCCCCTGCCTCGGGGGAGCGCTACGGCCGCAGGACAGCACCGCCGGTCCCGGAGCCCCGCGGGGGAAGCGCTGCCGCCAGCGCTCGCCCTCACCACAACACCCGCTCCGCACAGCCACTGCTGCAAGCCGCGGCCCGTCGCCGCTATTTAAAGGCGCTCGCGACTTTCTTAATATAGCCAGCCAATGGGAAGGCAAGGAGTGAGGTCATCCCCGGCGGGGAGCGCCGCGATTGGCGGGCGCCCGCTGGCGGGAGGCGGGGCCCAGGGCGGGCGGGGGAG